>JAABOM020011487.1:0-116144 GCA_011800125.2 Solanum clarkiae | reverse complement strand
ACTAGGCGAGTTCTAACATTGGCCACCATTAAAAAACATTCAAATTGAAGAGAATTAATTAATACATGCATGCACACTTTTCAAGAATTACAAATTATCTGGTTTAACTTTGTTAGTTTTTCATGGTTTTCACAATTCTAGTTGTGGATTTAGCTACTCATTATCAGTGTAGGTGCAAGAATCATGATATTGAATAGCATAATTAAACACTTACACAGTGGAATTAAGAACAGGAAATCCAAGCTCTTTCACAAAAATAACAAGAATTAAGAACACAAATATTATTTTTTCAAGAGTCTCACAATGTTTCTCACTTTTTCTTACTGACTCTCTGGTGTTCCCATCCAAAAAAATAACCTAAAAAACTTATTTATAGTATTTAAAATACAAAGTCAAATCAAATTAGGAGAACTAGATTGGCAGGCACTATGAGTAACTTTATGGGCCATATAAAGTTCTATGGACCATAGTTGGGCTTCGTGGATTCCTTCTGCAATTTCGAGGTTGTCCTCTACGAGACTTATCTATAGGCCATATAAATTTTTATGGCCCTGTGGAGGATTTCGTTTGATGACTTTTTAGCAACTCTCCACTTTCAGATCTTCAGGGTACGACACCATGTCTAGACCCATAGAATATTTTATAACTCTTCTGCATGTTCATAGACTCAACTTCAGAAAATCTCCCTTTTACAAGAGTTTGATACGAAACCTACTTTGTGGCCTGTGGAAACTTCCATGGCCCTTAAAGGGTGACGTAGAACAACAATTTCTTCAAGTTCTGCACACTTTGTCCAAAAATTATGCCAACCCTGTAATCCTGCAAAACAAATATAAAAACACAACAAATCTACTACCATCGCTATGAGAACACACAACATTCCAAGTTTTAAGCATCAAAAGTGCTGTATTTTGACAGCATATCAACACCCTCAACTTAAAATTGTTGCTTGTCCTCAAGTGATAGACTCAATCTACATAAGCGGTACAGTAACACACAGACCTCAATCTAATGGCATACATCATTATAGACTCAAGCGCAGATACCCATACTACTCTTAAAAGTATATCAAATAGCTATCAAGCGAACCAATACAAATCAACACATGCCTTTTGTTTTCACATCATTTTTCTTTTTCAGCTCATTGATTTGGCATCTACTCATTTTTCTTGCACCCAAAAAACATTTTTATCCTTTTTTCCATGTTTCACTAGTTTCCTCCTTATTTTGCCTTATACTAGCTATCCTCAACTTAGGCTTTTGGACTAAGTCGAGGTGCATAATATCCAACCTAGGAACCAAGGCCACTTTTGGTAGCCACCCCCAACTTAAGCTTTTTTTTTCCTAAGTTAAGGTACACAATGTTCAAGAAAGGACCAGGGCCAATTTCAGGATTTTATATCTAACAAGGCTAGACAACTTAGATTTTTACAAAGAAAAGGGGACATGCAAGGCTCAAACATTAGGATCAAGGGATACTTTACACATTTGGTTGGTTATTTAGGCTAAGTGGACTAATATGAAGACGACCTAAGATCCTTTCCTAACCAGCTGACCTACAGTCAAAGTTAGAGTAATAGGGCAAGTTCTGAATTGAAACACATCATATGAATTTAGCGATGAAAGCTCACACACACATGGCACTGATTACACTATTAACAAAGACTCTCAGATCATGCTTTTCATCATAATTTCTCCTCACTTATCAGAACAAGAATTGTCAAATAATCAAATATGCATGGTTGCTATCAAGATTAAGTAATAAAATCTTGGTGGGTATCATTTTCCACATAAAAGCAAACATATGCCATAGACATTAGTACTACATGCTACTAATACTACCTACACATCCTAAACATACTGGCTCAACAAAAAGTAAATATACTTGTGGAAAAAGAACACAAGCAAGAAAACTCCATAGATTCAAAATTTGGCATAGTTATCGGCCAAGGTTATTCAAACTTTACTAAGGCCTAAAACTACCCACACCTCATCGAAAAGGATTTGATTTTTTCTCAATGCACAAAATAAAGTAATAAAGCAGAGGGGTAAAAAAATTATACCTGAGTGTCTAATCACTGGTCTATAGCTGAGTCTGGCCACCCTTTACTTGCATAGTGGACACATCAGTAGTAGGAGCATGTCTAAAGGATCCAACACCTCTCACTCTCTCAAGCTCACGAGCCTAACTCATCTCCTTATCTCGCATCGAGCATATCCTAGAAAGCTCTAACTCATGCTCCTCTGTCATCCTCGCCTGTAGTCTCACTATATCCAGATCATCAACACGGGGCCTCTTCTCGAGGGAAGTGAGTGATTCATCCTCGGGGCCAAATAAATAAACCACCGATTCAACGGATCAGTTAATGGGAATACAGTTGGTGCTACTAATGCTGTTGTCATATCGGTCGGGAGTTGCTAGATCTCCTTCTGAAGGGCCGTCATATCTACAAGTCATGATGAGCTGAGACTCTGCTATACTCGCTTCTTAAATACATCTATACAGGTGTCCACGGGTGTGAGTTTCTCTTGGATAGTGGCCACCGCGAACGCCTTCATGCGAGCCTCAGCCTTTGAAATGGCCTGGCAGACCCATGGTAAGATCTTCTATAATAACTTAGTCAGTTATGAATCAGTGCGGGCCAGCCTCTGCGCCATGGCTTGAATAGAAGCCTCTAACACATAGACCATGCCAACGGGTGCTATCAGTGTGGGCACGATCTTTGGAGCAGAAGTAGTAGTAGTGGGCCTCCTTTTCACATCAGCCTTAGTCTGTGGGGGCCTCTCAGTAGTGATAGCAACAATAGCGGTGGTGGATGGAGGCTTAGGCAGTGTCACCGCAGCGAACTTCTCTAACAATTGAACTGAAGGGTATGGTGCTCGTTAGAAGGCCATCAAATTATCATTAGCCTTAATCAGCTGGCATTTAGAGTCCGCTGAACCACTATCCATGAGTCTAGATGATGTATAATCTCCACCCTCGACTCTATACAGAGTCTATAGATCAAGCACGGGAAGGGGATAGAAATGGACCATTTCATGGCCGCCTTATAGATCTTCTCTGCAATCCGGTTAGCCTAGTCAATCTCATAGCCATCCAAGATGTTGGCAATCAATACGACATGATCCAACATTAGTATATTATCAGCAAGTGTCAGACGAATCCATGATCTCACCATAGCCCACCAAAATTTGGTGGTGAAGCTGAGTGAGGCCTTCACAACAAGCTCTGCCGAAGTAGCTATCCGCTCATGGTTCAAGCTGTACTCTACAATTTGGTCATCAACCTATCTCATCAAATTGGCCTTGCTGAACGGGTCTCTCATCAGGGTCTTATCCCCTAATCTACCCCAATCTCCTATCAAACTCTGCAGTAGACTTGAGGGCTGAGAACTCTAGCCCGAATAATATGCAGTGAATGGTAGTCTTAGGAATATCTACCTGTCGACCCCTCACCCTGGTATGTGTTAATTTGGGTTGAGTGATAGGCTTCTTCCCTTAGGAAGAAAGTTGAGAATAGTGGTGGCATAAGATGTATAGAACTCTCGAAGCAGCGGGGGAGTACTTCCCAGATGGCCATGCCAACCACTAGAGCCCATAACTGATGATGGCATACTGTAGGCCTAGGAAACTATCCAATCCCGAAGTAATAATGAGGGTATCCTCAAAAAAGGTATGAGCTAGTCGACTATGCTCGTTCTTCTATATGCCATCTATGTGGATGACCTGCATGCCCTTAACGCACCACCAACAAGATAGAGAATCCAGAGGTGAGGGTGATGCTTGAGGTGCCACGGAGGTCTCTACCTCTGACTCATCACCGAAACCTTACTTGGACTCCTCTCTAGATGGAGTCATCCAAATAGAATTGCTATCTTTGCTGCCTCCCTCTTTAGACTAGGGAGAGCAGATAACGATAACCTAGGTTTGGGGTTACTCAGCATGTCTTGTGGAAGCTGTCTGTGGTCGCTCAGTGTCCGGGTCAGGCTGGTCACTTAACTCCTCTAGTGATCTACTGGTCTCGGAGGTGCCCTGATCCACCGAGGGCTCATCTTGCAGTCTTTGTTGTAAGGCACTGATCTCATCTCTCCTACCTTTAGGGCGGTCATACTGAAATGCACATATTTAGCAAAACATGATTATCCCTATAAGTACAGGAATGAAAAACAAGAACATTTTTTAAATGGCTACAAATGGGCCTATGAAGGCACCTTTATGGGCCATAGTAAAAATTACGAACCATAGAAGGCTTTCGAAAAATAGAGTGCATAAATTTTGGTTACTAAAGTTGCATCTACGAGATTAGATACGACTAGTAGAATATTCCACGAGTTGTAGACTAAGTCATAGATGTATTCCAATGCTGAATATTTACTGGCAAGGATCTACGAGACCTATCTACAAGTCGTAGATGAATCTATGGGTCATACATAGGGCAAATGTGGCTCGAGGAATGTTCTATGGGTCATAGAAGACCCTTGTAGTGTAAAATATCTAGAACTTTGGATTTTCCAAGCCTATCAAACCCACAAGACATGTTTATCACTAAAATCAGCATCGAAGCAACACATTATGCACCCCATTTCAACAAATGCCCAACACCTCACATGCAATGATCACACAGGACCTAATCAAATCTCACATTACATGTTTCTAAAGCATGCAAACCTCGTTTGAATATGTAAACATCAAAGCGCGCACATCATTTTTCAAGGATATAGTCTATTCAATTGAAATAACATATGACAATATGTTTTTCACATAACATCATTCAAACACACAAAACATGGCCACATACATATTTTCTGGCTTTTAACAGTATTCAAGCATCGCCAAAATCTCATTGTTTCCCAAGCTACACCTCCTTTTTGAAGGTTAAAACATTTGTTGTCAAGATATATAACCTAACCGAGGTTAGGGTCGATCCCATAGGGAATAGGGTAGACTTGGAGAAAGTTCTAGTAGATCGAGTTGATCAACCTATTTATTTCCCCAAAGGGGGGGGGGTGTTTGTCACTACCCAAGCCTAGGCCTAGATGTGACACGGTGAATGGGGAACCTGAAGGGACGCCAAACAAGCCTCTTACATATCATTACACATCCTTGGTCATGAAAATAATTAAGCAACATCAAAAGATTATAAATAAGGGCAACGGGGCTAAGGGGAATCCTTTCATAACTAAATGTCAAGAACAAGAGAGTCAAGGCTCATAGCATAATTACATAATTTGTCCAATAACACCTCTAAACATAGAATGAGTGGGGACTAAGACAACTTTCTGGTCTCACCCTTTTAGTATCAAAGTTCAACATAAGAGATAACAAAAATAGGAGTGCAAAGCTAACGTCCCCAAACATGAGGACTCACCAATGGCTATTCTTCAAGATGGCTAACTAGCCACGGGAAGGATGATCGAAAAGAGCTCCAGTTCCTATATGGTAACATCATGTAGGCATAGAGTATGTGTTAGTATATTTGAATATACTAAGTATGTAGGATGTAATGCAATAAGAGATAGACAACATAGTTAAAATAGATAAGCATAAGCAAGAGACACTATAATATCAATATGACATGCATGATTAATGCTTGAAGTAAAATATGCTTAGTCATAATCGAGAAATGTAAACTCAATGTGGAGTATAAGTATGCTCAAACCTTACACAAACATTCTTGATAATGGATAAGTAGTTACTCACTCACCTTACGATATAGCCCTTTTTGGAGAGTGTTGCCGATACCCCAACTTTACAACATAGCCCTTTGGGTAGGTAGTAGGAGATGCCTCTTACCTTACGATATAATCCTTTCAGTAAGAGTCATGATTGATTCTACCTTACTGCATGGTCTCATCGGTAGAAGTCCTTAAGTGTCCTTACCTTGCAATATAATCTCTTCGGTAAGAAGATGGGTGTACTTACCTTACAATATGATCTTATCAGCAAAAGAGATCCTACCTTACGACATGTCCTTTTCGGTAGGTTATCCCTACCTTACGATATAATATTTTAAGTAGAAACCATGAGTCACTCTACCTTACGGTATGGCCTTTTCGGTAGATTGTCCCTATCTTATGATATAATCTTTTAAGTAGGAACCATGAGTTACTCTACCTTATGGTATGACCTTTTCGGTAGATTATAGAATATCCATACCTTACGATATGATCTTTTCAATAGGAGTCATAAAAATAGCTCATCAAACCATCACATTCAAGTATTAAGAAAGACCTCCTCATTTTCCCAAGAACACAACAAACATGAGAGCCGAACGTTTCACTTGCAACTCCATAGGTGCTTTAAATGATTTAAACATGTATAGACATTCCTTTCATCATCATAAATCCACTTGACTCATAAGTCATGTAATAGATCATCAATAACTCAAGAATCCTTAACAAGACATTTTATCAAACACTTGGCAGGTGTAAAATGCTAGTTCAAAATCACACAATTCAAGAGTGAAATCATGCAAGAAAAATCAATGTAAGGCCACCCACCAACACTTGGTAATACCCTCAATCAATGTACATTAAAACCAATAGATTCATAGCTCAAAACATGCTTAAATAATAATATTTTAATGAAACCCCAATATAGTTCATAGTCAATTCCATAATAAGTAAGACCATAAGTAATTCAACTTAGAAATGTGAATTTAATGTAAAAAAGGAGGCTTGAAAATCATGGGTAAAAGAACCCAATGGTTAAAACCCACATACCTTACACTTTGAGTTTCTTGGAATTGGGTTGTGAGAGACATGGAGCTTGGAAGTGGGTCTTGGAATCCAAAACTTTTTCTTGAGTTTCCTTGAATTTGTATTGGGGTATTGGTGGAGGCTCTTGAGAGAATTTCAGAGTATACTTGAGATGAGAGTAATGAGTTTGATCCTTTGGAATAGGGTTTAGGTCTTTTGGGGAGGTTAAGATAGCATTGGAAGTCTAAAAAGGTCATTAGAGTAATAAAAATTTTATGAAAACACATTAGTGAATGGATGGAAAAATTGGCAAAGTGTTGCCTCACTAGAGGCTTGACTGGCAGTGTGGCACTCCACGGGTTGTGTGGAGTGCCTATGAGACAAGACTTAGCCTCAAAATTGCAATTGAAACACTTCGGAGAAAGTTAGCATCATCATCACTTTAACGGGTCACTTCACGGGTCGTGTGATGCTTCACGGTTCGTGTAGTGGTCCATTGCACAACACTTACAAAAGAAAATTTAGCCAAGCCACCCCACACCCAGGTACCACGAGCCGTCAGACCCCATACGACCCATCAAGGGTTCTTGTGGCACCACACTTGACCAAAATTTCCTCCCATGCTCATCAAGTCTCCCCTGAACACACCTTATGACCATCCACACGGTTAGTGGGAAGCTACACGGCCAGTGTCACTTGTCATGTCACCTCCCAGAGGCTAAAAATAGCCTTTTCTAGTTCAAGGCTATCCAAGTGGTCTGTCAAACACCTCGCTGCCCGTCAAGGAGCCCATGTGACATCACTGCACGGGAGGGTCTTACGAAAACCGTCATAACTCCTTCATCCGAACTCGAAATTAGGTAGAACCAAGTGCATTGGAAAGCTAGCTCAAAGGGATTTTATTTGACATATGATGGGCCACCATTTCTAAGTGTGTTAAAAGTGGTGCTCATTTAAAGGTTACCATTATATTAACGAACACCCAAAACTCAACTCGTAGGGAAGTCTTGAACTCGTCTAAGTACTAAAAGTCTTCAACGAACCTAATACACCCCCAACCTAACCAAATGGGGTTTGAAACATGGTTACATAAAAACATGGAATTAAGTGGTGTCACAATATCTCCCCCTTGAGAATATTCATCCCCGAATGTCAAAGAAACGTACACAAGGAAAGTACTTATGAAGATTTTGGCCCTACATGGATGCAACAAACACACTTAAACATTATTTGCAAAAAGTCTCTACATGAACATCAAAATCACCATAATCATGTCAACATAAACATGAATTCATGAAAATGACATAGGGCTGAAACTTAAGACTTGAAATCATAGAAGGGACTTAGTTTGCTATCTCAAGCTTGAATAGAACTAAAGAAGCATGGTTATTGCTTCTTCATGACCGCTCCGACTCATTGAAATACACCTTCAACTTGACGATTCTCCTAAAGGACCTTGATGAACACCATATCTTTACTAATTAACCTTTACTCATATCCATCCAACTTCTCCACCGGAACTTCCCATAAGTCAACTCATCTTCCACAACACCACAACCTCAAAGAGGTCTATAGCACTTGAGTCACTAACATATCTCCTCAACCTAAATACATGAAGAACCGGACGAACCATTCCCATAACTATAGGAAACTCCAATTCGTAGGCCATGACACTCTGATGTTCATGCTCCAATAAGAAAGTGATCACTGTCAGCAATTAACCTAACCAAAGGTTAGGGCCAAACCCACAGAGAACACGGGGCTTGAATACAAGATTTCACTACTAACCATTTCAAACATCGATAACTAAAATCTCTAAATGAGGGGGGAGGAGGATTTGAGATTCAAAAAATGAAAGTAAATTATGACTATACTACTATGCAGGAAAACACTCAATTTTAGGGACAACTAGGGAATTGTGTTCTCTATGTTTTGTTGACTCAATTACCCTAGGTAACATAACTACAATTGAAGAGTCACATGCAGGACGATAACTTAGGTTCTTCCAGCTCTCTTGTAAAGGTGAAGGTCAAATTCACCATGGTGCTTGGTTTGCAACCTTAGAGTGCCAACTAACCGTTATCAATTGTCCCAGTCAACCTCCCCTTGGCCAGGTTTGATTGATTAGATGAGAAGACATCGATCGAATCCTGTCATGTACTTCCCTTTTCCTATTCGTCACTACCTTGGTTGGCTCGTGATAGTAGGCAGGGTTTGGAGTTGGCCACCACCAAAAAACAATCATAATGAAGGGAAATAGATAATACATGCAAAACCCCAATCATAGAAATGCAATAAACCTAGGTCATCTCAAGTTAACTATCCATGGTACAACCCCAAGTTCTAGGTGCTTAGCTACTCATGGCTAAGGCAAAATCAACAAAAATGCACATTCAAGACATAAATGAGAGTTTTACCAACAACAATGAAGAATGTAAGCACCACAAGATACAAACCCAAAAGCTTAATTGATCAACAATGAGTACAAAGCAAGATTTGCAACCCCCTAATGGATTTTCCAATAGAAAACAATAAACTAATCTTAAAACCCAAAAAACGTTTTAAAAGATGATTGTAAAATGTCTCCTGGTCGAACTCTCTTCTAATATCCTAACTTAAACTATATGTAGTATTTACAAAATAACCCTAGAATTTACACACAAAAGACAACTGGCAGCTAATAAATCTTGTAGGTATGACTCGTAGGATGACCTACGAGTTGTAGTCAGGGTCTCGTATCAGGTTCTTGGCATCTTAGACTAAACTGGTATAACCCATAGGTACGAGTCGTTGCTTGAGCTACAACTCATATGTTCCTCTCGTAGTCTTGGCCTTTAGTTTTTAGTCCAACATTTTGGCTCTCTTATTCTTGCAACGAGTCCTCTTACACGAGTTGTGGTGGGACTTACGACTCATAGGATGACCTCGTAGGGGTGATCTCTACTTAGTAGATTTCTGAATTTTTGGACTCTGATTCTTGGTATGACACACCTTTCGACTCGTATCTTGGGCTATGACTCGTAGGTGTGCTCGTATGTCCTAAGCTTCAGCAAAATCTGTAACTTTTCTTCAAAATCATGTCAACCTGACTTTTCTACAAGAACAAAACAAAAACACATAAAAACCATAAAAAATCGCATTAAGAACTCACAAAATCCCTTGTCTTAGGCATCAAATGTGCTGTATTTTGATAGCACATTAACACCCTCAACTTAGAATGTTGCTTGTCCTGAAGCGACGACTTAATCTACGCAGACAAAGAGAAATGCATAGCAGTTATACTAATGGCATATACAATAACTCCTTTGATCCAGGTACCCAACTGCCATTTTCAAAACAGGATTGCAAAGTTATTAAGCAGAACAAGAACATAATGAGATACCTGGCAATCCAACTATGACAAGCTAAGGAGCATCAACCATACACAATCACTGGTATAGTCATATGCTACTCAAGTGGTGCAAATTCCCTCACTGGAAAGAAGTCCCTCATTTTACTCAAAAGCATTTATAATTCAGGGACTGAGGAAGCACTCTCACTCTCACAATTGAAATTCATGCATACTGACTAACACCATAGGCTTGCCTCTATACCCATCCTTTGGCTTGGTGATAAAGTGGAGTTGGATCACTTTAGGACTTATAGGCTTGCAACATAGGTTCAGGGTGCTTTGATATGGTATTTTGGGCATGTAGAGACTAAAAGCTATCCTTGAACCATGTTTACCAATATTTTTTGATTTAATAATCCAACCCTTTTTTAATAAATCCACCTTTGTTCTCCTATTTGAACTTTTCTCAAGTGCTTTCTATCTATTTGTCAGCTGTACCTCGATTTCAAACTCATGTTTGCTACTTTTTCTCAACTCAAGGCACTTTTCTTTTCTTTTTCTTCACTCTGTTCATGTTTTTTCATTTGTTTCTTGATTTCCCAACTAACCACTTTATTATTATTACTTTACCACCACAATAAGGGTCACCCTCAACTTAGGCTTTTAGCCTGAGGTGAAGTACACAATATCTATTCCCACACTAGGGCCAGAACTTGTAGCCTCCCTCAACTTAGGCTTTTAGCCTCAATTAAGGTTCATATGTCCAAGGATAGACCAGGGCCAATATTAAGGTATTTCATCAAACAAAGTTAAGCTAGCAAGGTATCAAGAAAGAATGAGTACATGAGAAGCTCAAAAATTTGGAACAAGGGATTCACTCACTCATCTGGTGGGTCATTTAGGCTAAAAGTCGTTTCACTCACAGAACAAAGGCCTAAGATCCTTTCTATATCCACCACATCACCAAACCGATCTTAGAGTACTAAGGCAAGTTCTGGGTCCATACAAGATGCATGAATGCAGCAAAATAAGCTCAAAATACACATGGCAATTGCATCCATAATCAAGTATAGACTCCAGGAAATGCTTTCAGTCTCAGCTTACCTTCACAATATCATAACAAACATTGCCAGATACTCAAAGATGTATGAACACATCAACAACTGCAATCTCAAAAATTTTGAGGGTACCTAATTTTTCATTAAAACTTTAAAAATACATCTAAAAATTATGTATATGCCAATATATAACACTACTATGAATTTACACATTATCTACACTACCTAAACATGACGGTTCAACAGAAAAGTAAACATCCACAGGGAAAAAGAAGCACGACAAGAAAATCTTGGGATCAAAAATAGGGGAAGTTATGGACTTGAGGCTACTCAGACTTCACCTCAATCCATAACTTCCCACACTCCACCAAAATAGGATACTTTGTCCTTAAAGTAAAGACAAGAACGGAAATAAAACATGATAATTCAGAAATATATACATACATACATTAAAAACCAAAAATTAGCATCCAAAGTATAAGTAAAAATAACATCCAAATTAGAAATATTTAAACATATCAAAAAATCAACACAATAAAAAGATCATCCAATAAGAGTACAAAATATCCATCATGACAAAATAAAAACTGGGGTCAAAAGAAGTTAAACATCATGGTGCATCAGGCACCGGTCTCTGGCTGGTCTGTGAGGCCCTGGGGCATTAGCTCCTCTGCAATAGTACCAGAAGTACCCTTTCCATGTGGGGTGTACTACTTCTGCTCTCTTCGAATAGCCGCTACCAATTGCGGACTCCTGCACCACCTCCTTTGGTCTCGGCCTCTTCGAGCTAGGCCCTGGATCATCACTATGCTCAAAGGGCCTCTTCCCACAGATGTAAGTATGGTCGGCTAGCCACTCGAATGCCTCATTGTCTGCCGGTGCAACCTCCAGGGCAGCAAAAAGAGCTGCCAACATCTGTAATAATTCAGCCTAAAACTTGGCCAACTCCTCGATCACAACACTCGTGTCAGAGGGTCGATCTCCCTCAAGTCACCGTTGGACTCTCACCTCGAAGGCATCCACCACACTAACTCTCTTATCTACCAGATCACGGGAGAATGCCTTCATCCTCTCGTCGGAGTCTTGTACATTCTGGTCAACCCATGGCCAGACCCGTGTTGATAAAGCCTAAAGCCTGGACTCCATCGTAGCCACCCTGTATGATAATGCCTGAAAAACAACAGTAGAAATAATAGAATCAACCTTTAATAAGGATGTTGCTGGTGCCAGAGTGCAGGAGGATGGTGTGGACTCAATCTCCACAACTAGCGTGGGCTCTATAGCAACTGGAGTAGTGCCAATAGTGGCTGAGGTGCACTTTAATTCAGAGGCTCTACTGGGAATGGCTCTAAAAGAGGAAGAGCAGCTCGTGGTAAGGATACTGGGTTCTCGTCAGCCTTTATCAGGCTGGGATCCATGGTGCGTGTGGCCTCTACATGAGGGTCCCGATGGGGGTCAATAGGAACACTTGATGCACTGCATGATCGATAAATCAGAACTAGGAACGATAGTAAGGTGTTCGTCCAAACTGTAGCATCGTGAACTTGCTAAAATATAATCCAGGCCCAATGTATACCATAACCATCTAGAATGTTGGCCAACAACACCACTCTCTCTAGGGTGATCACATTATCCGTAAAGGTTGGTCCAATGTGCCAACGGATAATGGACCACCAAAACTTTGCCCGGAATAAGAGGTGGGCTTTCACAATTGGATCAGCGTGGTTTGTGACCCATGTTGGCTTGACACCCGCCTCACAAATCTGACTGGAAATCCACTGCAGAAGCTCTTTCCTGGTCCCAATGTCCTTCCTAGACACTGCTCTTCTCATTTTATCAATATGACTATCGTACTCTGCGGTAGATTGAGGTACTTGGTAAGTGGGCCTAAACTGAACTCGTTGGATCATCTCCTCCAAGATATCAACCTTCCTTCCCCAGACTACAACCACTCATAGCTAGGCTGCTCAATCGGCTTTATATTCTTCGGCAACCCCTGGTGGAGTGTAGCAGGATACGCCGCATAGAACTCACGGACTACATAAGGGGCATATTTGCCCAACTGTTGTGTGGTCCATCATAGCTTGTGCTCATCTAACCCAGCATCCAGTTTGGGCACTCTGTCTAATCCGGAGGTGTTCAATCTGGACTCCTTATGAAACTAGATCGGTTTGTCTTGCCACTTTGGCTCTAACCTGGTCATAAATTTCTTTCATAATCGCAACACACCATCTATGGTCGGCTGGGGGTTGCAACTAGACTTACTCCTGCTGGGTCTAGGAGGTGCTCTCCGACTCTGACTCTAAACCTGATTGTGAAGGGGTCATTTGAGGTAGGCTGCTATCCTACCCATCCCCGTTACCCTGTTGTTCCTCCTTTTTAGACTGGGAGGAACTGCTAATTTCTATGGACCTCTATACTGTAAGGACCCGGGTCTGGGGTCTATTGGCTTCAGGGTCTACCCTGAATTTGTGGACTTCCACAAAGCCCTCAGATTGCTCAATCTCGAAGGATTCATCCATCAACCTCCATTGGAGAGTTTGAATTGCTTGTTTGTCTTTTTAGGGCATTTTATCTGCAAACCAACAAATAGCAACATATAATTTCAAGATTTTTGATCCATTAAAACACAACAAAAAACAAGAAACAAAAACAAATCAAAAACAGATAGTCACTGATGCAATTGCAGGTTTGCAGATACGAGGGCAATTATGACTTGTAGGGTAACCTACGTGACGTACACTATCCTCGTAGAACCATAAATCCTATATAAATTCTTTCTAATCTCAGATGCGAGGCACAATTATGACTCATAGGGGAACCAATGAGTCATAGTCTGGGCTCGTACCTATTTTCAAAAATAATTTTCAGAACTTAGATAAACTTACGAGACCCTCACGAGTTGTAGCAGGCACTACGAGTCATATGTGAGTCTCGTATGAGAAACTTGAAGGAACCACAGATGACTGATGCTTGCTATGAGGGACCACTACGATTCATATAGGGACTTACGAGTCGTAGGAGTGCCTTATAGCTGACTGCAGAAGGCAACTGTAGTGCGTAACAATTTCCTGCGCAAAGCACCAACCAAACATACCATTCAACAGACTTGGCACACAATGATAATGTCAAATACTTGGCACATAAGCAAACCCTTAATAACATCAGAAATTTAGAACAACCATAATCCCTAAGAATCGAATTCATTTTAAGAGTACGTCAAACATTAAAAACAAAATACTTTCGAATCTCACACATGATATCAACAGGACATTCAATAGAAATACAATTGCAATTCAGGTCATTTAAATCAAGTCTAACAGGTAAAAGAATATGAAATACACCCATACCTCCTAAATTCCAATTTTCGACAACAATGTAGACCATGAGTGGGCACAGTCACACGTTATATTCCATGAATCACAATTATCGCATTCACAATCATCCACTCAAGAATTCTAAGAAGATCTTGATTCACAACTTAACTCTTCAAAACGTTAAAACCCTAGGTTGCAAATATAGATAACAAATTACCACATGGCATGATTATAAATGATTTCCCCAACCATATACTCATATAAAAATAAGCTTACCACAAAAGAGTGTCAAATTTAACCAATGAGCTTACCAATCGATTGGAGAAGTTAACCAAAGCAAGGGAAATCAGAAACCACAATGAAAACCCTAGGAATAGTGACTTTGCTAGAATCTTTGTCAGAAAATAACATGGGTTGCTGGGGGTTTTGATTGAAAAAGTGCTTTGGAGGATAATTGGGGGTTTTTCGTCGCTTAGTGTTTGGAAAAATGGAGGTTGGGAGTCAATATTTATTTTGACCCCTTTCTAAATGAAACTGGGTCAGAATTTTTAAAACTATAGACCAGGGCTACTAGACCCTGACTACGAGTCATAGGCTTTCCTATACTCATAAATCCCGGTCTCATAGCAAACCCAACACTTGCAAAAATTTAGAATCCATACCTCGACACTACGAACCCCTCTTACGACTCCTAGAAGACTCTACGAATCGTAAGGTTGGCTCGTAGTATATGTGCCAACTTCTGATAATCATTTATTCCCTCTATGTTGCATGACTATGAGTCGTAGTAAGGACTACGACTTGTAGGCCTAGTCATAGAGGCTGCTCCAAGTGCCATTTTTCAAATCTTCAGTTCTTCAATTTTCACCTGCTAACCAAATCTCAAAATACAATAATTCCCAAAATATTACAACTGCACAAATCTCTTTCAACATAAAAACAAACTTACACCTTCTACCTAAGAATCTAAACACCTCAAAACACTTTAAAACAAGCTAATAATTTTCAACAATGCTTGGGTTTCCTCCTAAGAAGCGGCTTGTTTAATATCGTGGCTTGGACTTTGTCATCATCCCTCATCAATTATCATCGAGGGTCCACACCTCACTCTTGCACTTATCTAGGTGTTTCATGAATTGGCGAATATCTAACACAACCTTCTTATCATTAACCCTAAACTGTAGTTGACTTGAATCCATATCCACTCGGGCTCTCCCAGTGGCTAGAAATGGTCTCTCCAAGATGATGGGCACCTCAAAATCAACTTCACAATCAAGGATCACAAAATCCGCGGGAAAGATAAATTTATCAACTTTAACAAGCATATCCAAAAGGATTCCTTCTGACTTTTTAATAGTTTGATCTTTCATAAGCAACCTCATTCTTGTCGGGGTAGGAGTACCAAGGCTAAGCTTTTTGAATACATCAAGAGGAATTAGATTGATGCTCGCTCGTAGATCACACAAAGCCCGTGCAAACTCAACATCACCAATGGTACAAGGGATGATGAATGCACTGGGGCCCTCTCATTTTTGCAAAAGGCATTTGGTCATAATCGCACTACATCGTTGGAATTCTTGTGAGAAATCTTGGCTCAAAGTGTGGTTCTTGGTCACCAAATCTTTCATTTACTTGGCATACTCGGGCATTTTTCTCGAAGGCTTCTAAAAGAGGAATGTTAATGGAGAGTTGCTTCAATATCGAGAGGAAGTGTTTGAATTTACCCTCCTATTCCTTTTTCTTAAGCCTATTAGGTAAAGGAGGATGAGGTTTTGGAATTGATTTCTATTTCTCGTGCTCCCTTACCTCTTCCTGTTGCATCTCAATGACCTTCGGATCTTCTCCCTCAACCACAACTTCACCACCAGACCGTTCCCATCAACTTCATCCATAATTTCCAGCATTGGAGGATCTATGGTTCTCTTGCCACTCCTATTCATCATCGCCATGCAATGCCCTTTGTTTTAGGATTTTGAACCATATTGCTCCGCAATGTACCCTTTTGGCATTGGTTCAATTGTGCAAACACTTGCCCAAATTGCTGTTCAAGTTGCTTAATCACCACCGAGTGAACTCTATTTTTTGGTTAATACCTGAAATATCTGCTTTCATTCCCTTTAAAGTCTCATCTTAGTGGTCGTCCATCTTCAACAACTTTTTGAAAATCTCTTCAATTTGGAGTTGTTTTATTCGGCATCACGATTATGAGGTGGCACATGAGGACCATTCCTGTAGTCCTCCCTTGTTCCCTACTCGGTGTCTAGAACACTCTCTCTCTCATAGTATCTGTCCCGATTGTCTCTATACACCCGTTATGGTTTAAGTTCCGACCTTGATTCCTGGACCCTTGCCTCCAATAGTCCGAATTGGACCCTTGGGAGTTATTTCGGAAACCCGCCACTTGGTTCTTACAAAACATACTTCCTCATCAAAGAATATATCATCATAGATAGCAGCCTTCATAGGTTGTTGGGTGATTGCTTTGACACTTGCTTGGTTTTGCTTTAAAATCAAGTTCATACTTGTGCAAAGTTGAGCAAGTTGTTCCATTATCTCTTTGTCCACCTTTGCTTGCTCATTGTTGGTGTTGACCGCACAAGAAGGTTTCATTTTACCTCACTCTCGTTGACCACATGCTCTATTTATTTTAACCACTTGCTCCATCCTTGCAGCTATCAATGCAAAAGGTTGGTCAAGGAACATGCCTCCCATGATTGTGTGGGCGCAAGCATGACTAATCTTATCAAGTGCCCGATAGAAAATCTCAACTAAGGCATCATCAATAGTCTTATGATCATGAACCATCCTCAAGCATTTAGTAAACCTCTCCCATGTTGTGCTAATAGAGTCACCCAAGAATTGCTCAAAATTGTTTATTTGGTCCTTGAGCTTCAACATTTTGGATCTTGGAAAATATCTTTCACAGAATACTGTCTGAAGCTCAGCCCAGCTTGTAATAGTGCCTGGAGGAAGCTCAGATAACCTTACAGTTGCATTGCCAGTCTATGACAGTTGAAACACTCTTAGACCCACAACAACAAGAGAAAGGTTTTGTGTCCCCATGACACTTTTGCAAACAAATACCACATTTTGGAGATGATGGTGGGGATCCTCTGAAGGAAGCCCTGTGAATAGCCCATGGTTTTGGAGAATTTGGAGCAATCCACTCGATACAGTGAACTTAGAATCTGCCAGTAAAGGAGGCAGTACTATGGCACTGGTAACATCAATAGCCATAGGGTTCAATCGATATTGATTCTATCCATAAGCATTTTCATTGAAGTCCCTGAGCTGTGGCCTGTTACCCTTTTGTTGTGGATTCTCTTCTCTATCCATATCCTCATTCGTATTCATATCCTACTCAACCTCGACATCCTCATTCACTTGAGCCATTCTTCTTAGTAGTCGATGGATCTCCAAATTGAGTGGAGCTAAGGGATTCCCTTGACTCTTTGTGTTGGGCATACAACCTAGTACACCCTACAAATAATATCAAACAAAAAATACAAAAGTAAAATACAGGAGACTCTAGAAATCAATACTAGAACTAACTAATAGTGAAATCAAATCAAAACCTAGTTGTATTCCCCAGCAATGACGCCATAATATTTTGACATTTTGATGTTCACGCTAAAAAAAAAAAGCTATCGCTGTCAGCAATTAACCTAACTAAATGTTAAGGTCAAACCCACAGGGAATACAAGGCTTGACTACAAGATTTCACTACTAACCATTTCAAGCATCGATAACTAAAATCTTTAATTGGGGGGGGAGGGGTTGTGATTCAAAAAATGAAAGTAAATTAGGGACAACTTGGGAATTGTCTTCCTCATGGTTTGTTGTCTCTATTACCCTAGGTAACATAACTACAATTGAAGAGTCGCATGCAGGACAGTAACTTAGGTTCTTCCAGCCCTTTGTGAAGGTGAAGGTTGAATTTCACCATGGTGCTTGGTCGGCAACCATGGCGTACCAACTAACCGTTACTAATTATCCCAGACAACCTCCCTTTGGTCAGGTTTGATTGATTAGAAAAGAAGATATCGATCGAATCCTATCATCTACTTTCCTTTTCTTTATTCGTCACTACCTTGGTCGGGCTCGTGATAGTAGGAAGGGTTTGGTGTTGTCCACCACCAAACCACAATCATAATGAAGGGGAATAGATAATACACGCATAACCCCAATCATATAAATGCAATAAACCTAGGTCATCTCAAGTCAACTACCCATGGTTTCCACAACCCCAAGTTGTGGGTGCTTAGCTACTCATGCTAAAGCAAAAACAACAAAAATGCACATACAAGACATAAATGAAAGTTTTACCAACAACAATGAAGAATGTAAGCACCACCAGTTGCAAACCCAAAAGCTTGATTGATCAACAATGAGTGCAAAGCAAGATTTGCAATCCCCAAAAATGGGTTTTCCAATAGAAAACAAAAAACTAATTTAAAAACTTAAAAAACGTTTCAAAAGATGATTGTATAATCTCTCCTGGTCGAACTCTTTTCTAAAACTCTAACTTAAACTATATATAGTATTTATAAAATAACCCTAGAATTTATACAGAAAAGACAGCAGGCAGTTGATAAATCCCGTAGGTACGACTCATGGGATGGCCTACAAGTCGTAGTCGGGGTTTCGTATCAGGTTCTTTGCATCTTGGACTAAAATGTACGACCTATAGGTATGAGTCATTGCTTGAGCTACGACTTCTATGTTCTTCTCGTAGACTTGGCATTCAGTTGTTAGTCCAACATTTTTGCTCTCTGATTCTTGCTACGATTCCTCTTATACAAGTCATGGTCGTACTTACGACTCATAAGATAGCCTCGAATGGGTGACCTCTACTTAGCGGATTTATGAATTTTTGATCTTTGATTCTTGCTATGACACACCTTATGACTCGTATCTTGGGCTACTACTCGTGGGTGTGCTCGTACGTCCTAAGCTTCAGTAACATCTGTAAGTTTTCTTCAAAATCATGGCAACCTAACGTTTCTGCAAGAACAACACAAAAATACATAAAAACCATAAAAAGTCGCATTAAGAACTCACAATGCTGTATTTTGACAGCACATTAGGCCACCTTACTAATTTTCCTCAACTAAATATAAGGACCCTCACACCTTGGGCTTACTTGTCAACCTTGTACACACCTAGCCCACCTTGGTACCCACAACCACCATCTCTCTCTTGGGAGTGAACCCCTATTCTCAACTTCACCCAACATCATTCCCAACCTAGTCAACTAGTGAATTTCTCCAACCAGCCCTTTTTGTTATCCCCAAACTCTCTTCCTTCCCATAATTAGCAAGCAACCTCATATTCAAAATTCACAATATCAGCATCAAATGATCTGCAAGCTCTAAGTAAGTCAATACTCCATAACTAGAGACCACCACAAGCATGACAAGGTAGGATTTTAAGACCCTATTCACGAAACCTATAAAAATAGCCGGTGCATAAGTCAACCAAATAACTCCACCATGACTTTAAATGCTCACTCCTAGTTCGATAGGACACCTAGGGATAACATCTACCCTCATCCTCACTTGGGGACAAACCTCAAACCAAAGATCAATCTTAGAGAAGTGACTAACCCATTGTAGTTGACCAAATAAATCATCCATCCTTAACTATCATATTACCACCTTACGGGTCCTACACTCATTTGAAGCATGATATGCAAGTAGCCAAACCACACCAAGACCTCCAACCCATCAAACCAAATTCAACCAAGATCATAAGACAAGACTCTATGCAATAAGAACAAGGTGAAACCCTTATAGACCTTCTAGCCACAATAGACTCACCTGACCATTTGTGTCACACATGAATATTACTAACAACAAAAACGAATAATGAAAGAAATAGCAACTCCCGGAACTATGAAAGCATGCAAAACAAAAATCAAGAAAACCCTTAACATACCGGTAGCATCATCGGGCACCTCATCCCCTACTTGCCTCCTTTGAAGAGCATAGAACCGATTACATCTTAGAGCACCCCCTTGAACAACATCACAACCTTTACCCTTGTTTTGAGCATATGGACAATCCAAAATTTCGTGGCCCATCTCACCACACCTAGATCATGCTCCGGTGTTCCTCCAACATGTGCCACCATGTTTCCTCCCATATTTTGGGCATATACGATGAGCCTTCGTCTCACCACCTTCTTGGAGCCTTGGGTTAGGTACCCCTTCCTTGGAAACCTCTTGTTTGGAGCATTAGAGGACCCTTGTCCTTGAAACTTAAATCTTGTTGAAATTGGTCACCCTCAAATCGAGCCCTCTTGGACTCCCTACTTCTCTTCTTCCTAAGTTTCTCCACATCAAGTTGTTCAGCAAAGGTCATGCCAAGACAAATCCATATCTCTTACAAGCATCGCAGTACGATACTCTTCATTAACTAAATCAAATACCCCCATCACAAACTTGTTCATCCTTGACCTAGGGTTGGCCACCAAATGTGGAGCATAAGGAAAGGTTGTTGAACTTGAGAGCATATTCCCTCACACTCATAGACCCTTGCTTAAGGTTCATGAACTCCATCATTCTATCCTCTCTCAACGCAAGAGGTAAGAACCGGCTAAGGAAGGCGGCTTTGAACTCCTCCCAAGGAATAACATCATGGTTTCTCCCTCCACCTTCCATTACATAAACCAAATTTGAGCTACAACTTTTGGTTGATAAGCCGCTATATCCGCCTTTTCTTCCAAACTTACACCCATGATGGATAGCACCTTATACACCTCATCTATGAATTCTTGGGGTCTTTATCCACCTTTAACCCGTGGAACTCTAGTGGGCTCATCCTTGTAAATTCCCTCACCGTAGAGGCCAGAGTAGAAGCATAAGGGGCTTGGGCCCATTGGTATATTTGATTAGTAATGGCATGGGCCAACATGGTTATAGTATTCCAGAACTCAACCTCGGTAGCCCCTCCACTTTGATGAGCTTGATGAGTGGGGCAGGCAGTTGTCACTTGGGTATATGAGCTCTTCTTCCTCTTGGGATAGCATGATCTAGCATATCAAGGAACAATCGTTAGGGGGAAAACCTTACCTTAACTTCTATAGCACAACATTGAGTAAGAAGAAAGGAAACATTTCCTAAAACATCTCATAGCCTCTTACTCATAGTTATGGTGCATAAAACAACCATGAATAAGACTCTAATTAACATGGTGTGTTGGATGTCGAGGACCATTATCAACCTAGTGCTCTGATACCAAGTTTGTCGTAATCCAAGCCTAGGGCCTAGACATGACATGATGAATAGGGAACCCGAAGGGACCCCAAACAAGCCTCTTCCGTATCATTACAAATCCTTGGTCGCGGAAGAAATTAAACAACACCAAAAGATTAGAAATAAGGGGAAAAGGGGCTACAGAGAATCCTTTTATAACATAAATATTAAGAACAAGAGAGTCAAGGCTCATAGCATAATTACATAACTTGTCCAACAGTACCTCAAAACATAGAACAGGTGGGGGCCAAGACAACTTTCAGGGCTCATCCTTTTAGTATCAAAGTTCAACATAAGAGATAACAAAAGTAAGAGCGCAAAGCTAACGTCCCCGAACTTGAGGACTCACCAATGGCTATTCTTCAAGATAACCAACTAGCCATGGGGAGGAAGATCCAAAAGAGCTCTGGTTCCTACATTATAACATCATGTATGCATAGATTATGCATTAGTATGTTTGAATGTACTAAGTATGTAGGATGCAATACAATAAGAGATAGACAGCATAATCAAAATGCATAAGCATAAGCAAGAAATAGTATAATATCAATATGGCACGCATGATTAATGCTTGAAGTAAAACATGCTTAGACATAATTGACAAATGTAAAACTCAATATGGAGTATAAATATTCTTAACCCTTACACAAATATTCTTGAGAATGGCCAAGTAGTTAACCACTCACCTTATGATATAACCCTTTTTGGAGAGTGCTACTGGTACCCCTACTCTACGACATAGTACTTTGGGTAAGTAGTATGAGATGCCTCTTACCTTACGATACAATCCTTTCGGTGAGAGTCATGATAGATTCTACCTTACAATATGGCCTCATTGGTAGAAATCCTTAAGTATCCTTACCTTATGACATAATCTCTTTGGTAAGAAGATGGTTGTACTTTCCTTGTGATATGAACTTATTGGAAACAAAGATCTTACCTTATGGCATGTCCTTTTTTGTAGGTTTTCCCTACCTTATGATATAATCTTTTAAGTAGGAACCACGAGTTAGTCTACCTTACTGTATGGCCTTTTCGGTAGATTATCCCTACCTCATGATATAATCTTTTAAGTACGAACCATAAGTTACTCTACCTTATGGTAGATTATAGAATGTTCATACTTTATGATATAATCTTTTTGGTAGGAGTCATGAAAATAGCTCATCAAGCCATCACATTGAAGTATTAAGAAAGAACTCCTTATTTTCCCAAGAACATAACAAAGATAAGAGCCCAACGATTCACTTGCAATGCTATAGCTGCTTTACATGATTTAAATATGTATATACATTCCTTTTATCATCATAAATCCATTTGACTCATAAGCCATGTAATAGATCATCAATAACTCCAGAATCCTTAACAAGACATTTTATCAAACAATTGACGAGTGTGAAATGCTAGTTAATATTATGCGAGAAAAATCAATGTAAAGCCACCCACCAACACTAGGTAATACTCTCAAGCAATGTAAATTAAAACACCTCATCAAATCTCAAAGTAGATCGTAGATCCATAGCTCAAAACATGCTTAAACAATCACACTTTAATGAAACCCCAATATAGTTCATAGTCAAATCCATATTAAGTAAGATTCATAAGTAATTCAACTTAGAAATATGAAATTAATGTAAAAATGGAGGATTGGGTACCATGGGTGAAAGGACCCAATGGTTGAAACCCACATACCTTAGACTTTGAGTTTCTTGAAATTGGGTTGTGAGAGACTTGGAGCTTGGAAGTGGGTCTTGGAATCCAAAACTTATTCTTGAGTTTCCTTGAATTTGCATGGGGTCTTGGTGGAGGCTCTTAGAGACTTTGAGAGTGTATTTGAGATGTGAGTAATGCGTTTGATCCTTTAGAAATAGGGTTTAGGTCTTTTGGGGAGGTTAAGATAGCATTGGAAGTCTACAAAGGTCACTAGAGTAATTAAAATTTATGAAAACGCCATTAGTGAACGGAAGGAAAAATTGGCAAAGTGTTGCCCACTGGAGGCTTGAATGGTCGTGTGGCACTCCATGGGTCATGTGGAGTGCCCGTGAGATAAGACTTAGCCTCAAAATTGCAATTGGAACACTTGGGAGAAAGTTAGCGTTATCGTCACTTTGACAGGCCACTTCACAAGTCGTGTGATGCTTCACAGTCCATATAGTGGTCCATTGCACCACACTTAGACAAGAAAATGTGACCAAGCCACCCCATGCCTAGGTGCCATGAGTCGTCAGACCCCACACGACCGTCAAGGGTGTCTATGGCACCACACTTAACCAAAATTTCCTCCTATGCCCATCAAGCCACCCTTGAACACACCTTATGACCATTCACACGGTCAGTGGCAACCCACACAGCCCGTGCCACTGGCTAGGTCACCTTCGTTAGGATAAAATGGCCTTTTCCAGTTCAAGGCTATCCAAGCGGCCCGTCAAGGAACCCAAGTGACATCACTGCACGGGAGGGTCTCATGAAAACGGTCATAACTCCTTCATCCGAACTCTAAATGAGGTGAAACCAAGTGCATTGAAAGCTAACTCAAAGGGATTTCATTTGACATATTATGGGACACCCATTTACAACTGTGCTAAAAGGTATAATTGTTTAAAGTTGATCTTTGCATTAACCAACACCCAAACTCAACTCGTAGGGAAGTCTTGAACTCATCTAAGTACTAAAAGTCTCCACAAACCTAATACACCCCTGACCTAACAAAATGAGGTATGAAACATGGATACATAAGTGCATGGTGTTACGGGGTATCATAGGCTGGTAAAACTATAGAAAGAAATCCTAGACTAAGACAAGTGTCAAATCAGTATAAAGAGTAACTAGGGTGTCATGTTCCCTATGATTCCCTTACTTGGTATTACCAGATAATCAAATTCTTTTCTAGTGTGTAGCATGCAGAACGATAAGTTAAGTTTACCAAACCCTTTGATCCAGGCGAGAGATAAATTTCACTATGTGAATTGATCCATCCCCGCAGTGTGACATAACTAACTCTTACCTATTATTCAAGTGCAACCTCCCCTTAATCTAGTTTGGTTGATTAGATGAGAAACATCAATCGAATCCGGTTAATTAATCTCTTTTCATATTTATTACTATCTTGATCTAGTTAGTAAAAATAGGCGAGTTCTAACATTGCCCACCGTTAAAAAGCATTCAAACCAAAGAGAATTAATTAATACATGCACGAACACTTTTTAAGAATTACAAATTATACGATTTTACCTTGTTAATTTTTCATGGTTCCCACAATCCTAGTTGTTGATTTAGCTACTCATTATCAGTGTAGATGCAAGAATCATGATATTGAATGGCATAATTAAGAACTTACGCAATGGAATTAAGAACAAGAAATTCAAGCTTTTCCAGAAAATCACAAGTAAGAATTAAGAACACAAAATATTGTTTTTCCAAGAGTCTCACAATGTTTCACACTTTTTCTTGATGAGTCTCTAGTTTTTTGTTAAAAAATAACCTAAAAACGTATTTATAGTATTTAAATTACAAAGCTAAATCAGATCAGGAGAATTGGGTCGGCATGCACTACGAGCAATTTTACGGGTCGTATAAAGTTATATCGCTGATGTCGCCCAAGTTACACCTTTTTTAGGATAAATGGCCATTTTCAAGAAACCTAACTAAGGTTAGGATCAAACCCAAAGGAATACTATAGACTTAGGAGAATTCAATTGATGTAATTTGCACGATTAACCGGCTTATCTCCCCAAATGGGGGTTTTCAATAATAACAAGTAAAAACAGTAATCCTAACTAACACAAGTATTGGAACCAATATGGAGAGAAACTAGGGTATTGTGTTCCCCATGATTTCCTAACATAGTATCACCGGATAACCTAATTATTTTTAGTGTGTAGCATGCAGGATAGTAAGTTAAGTTCACCAAACCCTTTAAATATAGTATCATCGGATAACCTAATTCTTTTCTTATGTGTAACATGTAGGATGGTAAGTTAAGTTTACCAAACCCTTTGGTCTAGGCGAAAGGAAAATTTCACTACGTGACTTGGCCCATCTTTGCAGTGTGACGTTACTAACCCTTGACTATTAGTCCTAGCACAACCTCCCCTTGCCCAGTTTGACTGATTAGATGAGAACACATCAATGAAATCCTGTTAATTAATCTCTTTTCCTATTAATCACTACCTTGGTCCAGTCAGTAATACTAGGCAAGTTCTAATGTTGGCCACCACTAGAAAACATGCAAAATTAAGAGAGTTAATAAATACATATTTGCACACTTTCCAAGAATTATGAATTATCCATTTTTACTTTGTTAGTTCTTCATGGTTTCCACAACCCCAGTTGTGGATTTAGCTACTCATGAATTGTGTATATGCAAGAATTTTGAACTTGAATAACATAATAGAGAACTTATGCAATTGAATTAAGCACAAGTAAATCCAAGATTCAATGACAATCACAAGATTAAAAATCAAATTATAGTACAAGTGTTCCTCAAAACTATCCAATGTTTCCTTTTCTCTATCTCATTATTTTTCTCTCAACTAGTCAAACTCTCTAAGAAAAATATTCTAAAAACCTATTTATAATATTTAAAATACAAGTCCTAAACAAAATATGATAACTGGGTCGGCATGCCACATGGACTACTTTTCAGGCTGTATTGTGTTTTATTGCCCATAATCGGGCTTTTGTACATTGTTGCTGCAAAATTAGACTTGTGATCTAAGACACCCTCTATGACCCGTAAAGTGTTCTACGGCCCATAGGGGGTTTCGTTTGATGAATCTTCAGAAAGTTCTCCTTCTCTGATCCTCAGGGCACGAAACACGATCTACAACTCGTATAATAGTTCGCGACTTGTCTACATGTTCATAGAACAAACTTCAGAAAATTAGCCCCTCACTGGAATTATCCGCGAGACCTCCTCCATGGCCTGTATAATGAGCTACGGCTCGTAAGGGTCTCGTACATCATAAAAAACAACCACTTCTACATAATCTTCCAAAAACCTAAGCCAACCCTAGAGTCTTGCAAATCGAACACAAAAACACATAAAATCCACTAACATCATATTGAGTATACATCAAAAGTGTTATGTTTTGACAGTACATCAACACCCTCAACTTAGAATTGTTACTTGTCATCAAGTGATGAATTCAATCTATATAAGTAATACAGTAACACACAAGCCTCAACCTAATGGCATACATTACATCAAACTTAAATAGAGACACCCACATCACTTTTCAAAGAAAAATCAAATAGCCATCCAGCAAACAAATACAGACTAATGCATGTGATAGCATAACTATGATAGATGAGGTACTAACAACAAGCCACAATCACTGAATAAGTCTGATGCTAACAATGCAATGCAAGTGCCCTCACAGAAAAAAGTCCCATATCTCACTCTCAATGATGTTTCATGTATAATCTTGGGACAATGCAAAATCGTTCACTCTCTCAAAATATATTCATGCATTATTTCCAATACCATAGCCTTGCCCCTATACTCATGAATAAGACCTTCGATTACTCATTCCAGCATCACTTTAGGACTTTATGGGCTTGTAACTAAGCTCAAAGAGCTTTGGTATGATGTTTTGCGAAAATAGTGACTAAGGGCCCTCCTTGATGCTATGTTTTTCTACACCTTTGCCCTACTAATGCTGTTGATTTTATCCCATTCTCCCTTCTCTCCTATTTCAAATTTTTCTAGGTGCGTTCTTTTCATTTTTCAGCTTCTTGCCTTGCTTTTACACTTCATTTTTCTTTTTAAGCTCATAACTAAGGCATCATTTATTTTTCTTGCACCAAGCACATGATTTTTCTACTTTTCCCTGTATCACTAACTTTCCCCCTCATTTTTGTGTTTCTCCCTTATACCAGGCATCCTCAACTTAGGCTTTTGGCTTGACTTGAGGTGCACATTATCCATCCTCAGAACCAGGGCCACTTTTCGTAGCCACCCTCAACTTAGGGTTTTTGCGTCAGTCAAGATGAACAATATTTAAGGAAGAAACAGGGCTAATTTCAATATTTTCCAACTAAAAAGTCTAGGTTACTTAGGTGTTTACAAAGAATAGGTACAAGTCAGGCTCAAACATTAGGATCAAGGGATATTCTGCAAATTTGGTTAGTCATTTAGGCTAAGTGGACTTTTAAGAACAGTGGCCTAAGATGTTTTGCTAATTAAATTAATTTATAGTCTAACTTAGAGTAACATGGCAACTTCTGAATTAGCAGACAACACATGAATTTAGCAAGCTAAGCTCACACTCACATGGCCCTGATTATATTACTAACAAAAGACTCTCAAATCATGCTTTTTTATCACAATTTAACCTTACTTATCAGAACAAGCATTATCAACACACTTAAGCATGTGTGGTTGCTATCTAGACTAACTAACCAAAATTTGGTGTGTATCATTTTTCATGAAAAACACAAGAGCATGTATATACCATAGATATTAGTAGTATATGCTACACATATTACCTAAAACATCCTAAACATGCTGGTTCAAATGAAAATAAATATTCATGAAAAAGAAGCATAGGCAAGAAAACCCCATGATTCTAAAATTGGGATAGTTATGGACCCAAGCTACTCCGACTTCACTGAGGCCCATAACTACCCGTACCCCATCGAAAAAGAGGTTCATTGTCCTCAAAGCACAAAATCAAAGAAAAATAATATATAGGGATCAAAAAACATACTTGAGTCCCCAAGCGCCAATCTCCACCTTGGGTTACCTCCTAAGCAATGCCTGTTTTATTGTCATGACATGACATAAATAGCTTGAGTACTCAAACTTCCTCAAGCTTTTGTGCTTTCTTGTCAGTTGCTGTAGAAGGTTCAGAGGTGCCCCTTCTCACCACTAGTCGTACCCATCTTATACCGTTCAATATCTTTTAGGTCTTGCACTATAGTGCTGGGAACTATGCCTCTCTAGATCTGACCAGGTTGAGTTGATACTTGTCCAAACTGACGGTCGAGCTATTTAATCACGATAGAATGATGTTCGATATTTTGATTTAACGATGTCGGACTTGATCCCCTTCAAGGTCTCATCCTGTTCATCTGCCTTTCTCAATAATTGCATAAGTATTCTCAACTCTGGAATTACTGGTACCTATATCATGATTGTGCGGAGCACGTAATGGCCACTTCTACATAAAATCCTTGCGGTCCCCTTCGATAACTCTCTTTTTTCCCTTGTGTATGGTATGGTAATCTTTGTGAATATTTCTAGACCAAGCCACTTTTTGCGTCTACTTAATTAGTATCCCTGTGTAGGAATTACTTTGCGCAAGCATCCATATGATCTCCTCATTTATCATTGCTTGCTCCGAGCTTATGTCGACCGTACCTAAGCACTTGGATGCAGGCTGATTCATGGGCCCCCACACATGATTCAGTTTTGCCGCCATATCCAACTACTCAGCAAAATCTACGAATGGCTGATTATACATGCCCCCAAAGATGGTGATGGCATGGGCTTGTCTCTTTGCATCTAGGGCTTTGTAGAAGATCTCCACTAGGACATTGTCAACGATTTCATGGTTTGAGACACTCCTTAAGTACTTAGTAAACTGCTCCCAAATAGTATTGATCAAATCTTTAGGGCGTTGCTCAAAGTTATTGATCTTCTCCTTCAACTTAAACTTCTTTGACCCCAGGAAGCACCTCTCCAAAGGGTCCTTCTACAATTCAGTCCAACTGGTGATTAAACTCTATGGGAGCTCAGATAGCCACAGTGATACATTTCTTGTAAGAGACAATGTGAAAACATGAAGTCCCACAACATCCATAGATAGATTCTGTTCCCATGATACTCTTACAGATAAATGCAACATTGTGTAGATAGCTATAAAGTTCCTCTGATGGTAAGCCCATAAACAGCCAGCAATTTTGCAGCATCTAAAGCAACCCACTTGAAACTACGAACTTTGTGGCAGCCGATAGTGGTAGCAACACAATAGCTCTAGTCACTTCCATACCCATATGACTCAACTTTTATGGATTCCACTGATAAGCGTTGGCATTGAAATCCTGTGGCTGTGGAGCAATATCCTCAAGAGGATGTGGGTTTTTATTGTCAACATTTTCATTCTCGTTCCTGTTCTGGGCTGCATTCGCCGCGTTGTTGGCATTATCTTGGGTCATTCTTCTTAATGTTTTCTGGATCTCTAGGGCAAATAGAGTCAAAGGTCTACCACAACTTCGCGTGTTGGGCATACACTACATTTATACCCTGAAAAAAAACAAAAAAAAACAAAAAATGTAAAATGAGGGAAATAAGGATTAATACCCAATCACTTGAATTAACCAAGTCTACCCATATTTCTCGACAATAGTGCCAAAATCTTGATGTGGCATAAGTTACACCTCCTTTTTAAGGATAAAGCTATCATTGTCAAGAAATAGAACCTAACCAAGGTTAGAGTTGAACCCAAGGGAACATTGTAGACTTAGGAGAATTCAATTGATGCAAGTTGAGTTATTAACTGATTTATCTCACCAAAGAAGGGGGGGGTTGATAATAACAAGTAAAAAGAGTAATCCTAACTAACACAACCATTGAAACTAATATAGAGAGAAATGAGGGTATTGTATTCCCCATGATTCCCTAACTTAGTATCACCAGATAACCTAATTCCTCTCTAATGTATAACATGTAAGACAGTAAGTTAAGTTTACCAAACCCTTTGGTCTAGGCGATAAGAAAATTTCACTACATGACTTGGCCCATCTCCGCAGTGTGACATTACTAACCCATATTAGTCCCAATATAACCTCCCCTTGGCCCAGTTTAGTTGATTAGATGAGAACAAATCAATCAAATCCTGCTAATTAATCTCTTTTCCATTCATTACTACCTTGGTCCAATCAGTAACTCAAGGTGGGTTCTAATGTTAGCCACCACTAGAGAAAATGAAGAGAGTTAATTAATACATACATGCACACTTTCTAAGAATTATGAATTATCTGATTTTAGCTTGTTAGTTCTTCATGGTTCCCACAACCCTAGTTGTGGATTTAGCTACTCGTGATTTGTGTAGATGACAAAGACTCATGAATTTGAATAACATAATAGAAAACACACACAATTGAATCAAACACAAGTAAATCCAAGCTTTAATGAGAATAACAAGATTATAAAACCAAATCAAAGTACAAGTGTTTCTCAAAACTCTCCAATGGTTCCTCTATTCTATCTCACTACTTTTCTCTCAACTGGTCGAACTCTCCAAGAAAAATAACCTCAAAACCTATTCATAGTATTTAAAATACAAGTCCTAAACAATATAGGTTAACTAGGTCAGCATGCCTCACGAACTACTTTAGGGCCATATTGTGTTCCATAGCCCCTAATCAGGCTTTCATACATTGTTGCTGCAAAATTAGACTTGTGACCTATGACACTTCTCTACACCCGTAAAGTGTTCTATGGGCCATAAGGGTTTTCATCTGATGAATCTTTAGAAAGTCCTCCTTCTCTGATCCTCATGGCACAAAACATGATCTACGACTCGTGATGATGTTCATGCTATAATAAGAAAGTAGTCGCTGTTAGCAATTAACCTTACCAGAGGTTAGGGATGAATCCACAGGGAATACCGAGCTTGAATATAGAGATCCACTACCAATCATTTCAAGCATCGATTACTAATATCTCTAAATGGGGGGTTTTCTTTGTAATTCAAGAATAAAAATAAAAACTAAACTAACTATGCAGGAATACACTCAAATTTAGGGACAATTTGGGGAATGTGGTCCCCATGATTCGTTGACTTAATTACCCTAGACAACGCAACTCTAATTGAGAATTTACATACATGACGATAACTTAGGCTCTTTTAGCCCTCTTGTGAAGTAAACATCGAATTTCACCATGGCACATGGTCGACAATCATGGTATGCCAACTAACCGTTACCCATTGTCCCAGTCAACCTCCCCTTGGTCAGGTCTTGTTGATTAGATGAGAACACATCAATCAAATCCTATCATTTACTTCCCTTTTCCTATTCGTCACTACCTTGGTCGGGATCATAATAGTAGGCGAGGTTTGGTGTTGGCCACCGCCAAACAACAATCAAAATGAAGGAAAATAAACAACACATGCAAAACCCAAATCAAAAAGAAATGCACAAAGTCTAGGTTATTTCAAGTCAACTACTCATGGTTCCCACAATCCGAAGTTGTGGGTTCTTAGCTACTCATGGCTAAGGCAAAATCAACAACAATGCAATTAGAAGACATAGTTGAGAGTTTTATCCAAAATAATAAAGAACAAGAACACCACAAGTTACAAACCACAAGCTTGGATTAATGGAAGATGAGTACAATGTGAGTTTTGCAATCCCTAAAAGTGGGTCTTCAAATTAAAAAGGAGAATCTACACTAAACTCTAGAAAAACTATAAGAATATTCAAGGAAGAATATCCAAAGTGTTCTGTGCTATGTTCACTGTCTCAGCTCTCTCTAAAAAAAACCTATCATAAAGTATTTATAGTATTTACAATTGAACCCTAAAATTTCCATCAATCTCGGATGAAGCCAAAGATTCATTATTTTTCGGCTTTGGGTATGATGAATAAAGCAAAATGGCTCTTTAAACTGTCCGTGCTTCTTTCGATTGTGAAGTAGCAGTTAGTCAATGCAACTTTCGACGCTCATTATAGGTCATTCAGAAACAGTCGCACTATGTTTTGAAACATAGGGGTCAGGATGTGTACATCCGACCCCCCTTACCCCGCAATTGGCGGGAGCCTTTGAGGCATTGGGGTAATGTTGTTGTTGTTGTTGTTGTACAATTTAACCCTAAAAAATTAAATAGAAAAGACAGTTGGCAGTAGGTATGTCGCACAGGTACAACTCGTAGGGTGACCTACGAGTCATAATCAGGGTCTCATGTCAGACACTTTGCATTTTGGACTTGACTGTTACGACCCACTAGTACGAGTCATTGCATAGGCTACGACTCGTATACTTCTTTTGCAGTCTAGGCCTTCAGTTCTTGGTCCAAACTTTTAGCTCTCTGTTTCTTTCTACCAACCCATATATACGAGTCATAGTGAGACCTGCGACTCATAGAGTAGCCTCATAAGGCTGACCCCACTTAGTGAATTTCCAATTTTATTCACTATTTCTTGCTGTGAGATCATGCTACGACTCATATCTTGGGCTACGACTCGTAGGGCAGCTCGTATGTCCTGCACTTCAGCAAAATCTGTAATTTTCTCCCAAAATCATGCCAACCTATCTTTTCTGCAATAACAACATAAGAACATATAAAAACCATAAAAAGTCACATTAAGAACTCAATAACAACATAAGAACATATAAAAACCATAAAAAGTCACATTAAGAACTCACAAAATTCCTTGTTTTAGGTATCATATGTGCTCTATTTTGATAGCACATCAACACCCTCAACTTAGAATTATTGCTTGTCCTCAAGCGATGAATCGATTTAAACAGACAATGAGAAACACATAGCAGCTACTCTAATGGCATATACTTCATTTAACTACAATTCAGGTACGCAACTCTCACTTTTAAAACCCGATTACAAAACTACTAAGCAAACCAAAACATAAAGATGTATCTGCCAATCCAGTTGTGACAACTGAAGAAGTATCAAGAATCCACAATCACTGAATTAATCATATGCTGATTATGCAGTGCAAATGTCCTTATAGAAGAAGTCCCTCTTCCTCACTCAAAGTGCATTAAGATTAGGGACTGCATTCTCACTCTCACAAATGAAATTCATGCAAAATAACTAACACCATAGGCTTGACTTTATACTTAGTTCCGGACTGATGAAAAAGTGGATTCGGATCATTTAGGATTTAATGGCTTGTAACATAGGCTCATGGGGCTTTGGTATGGCATATTAGGCAAGAAGTGACTAAAAGCTATCCTTGAACCATGTTTTTTTCACCACTCATACCTCCATAACTCAACCATTTTCATTAAATCCATCCTTATTCTTCCTTTTCAAGCTTTTCCTAGGTGTTTCTTTCTCTTTTTTCAATTGTGCCTCATTCCTAAAGTCATTGTTGCATTCTTCTTGAATCCAACGCAACTCTTCCTTTCTATTCTTTTCTTTCACCCGACACATGACTTTCTCATTTCTTTCTTTCTTTCCCAACTGACCACCTCATTTTCATTACTTTACCACAATAAAGGCCACCCTCAACTTAGGCTTTTAACCTAAGGTGAAGCACACAACATCTATTTCCCAAACCAGGGCCACTATTTGTACCCGCCCTCAACTTAGGCTTTTAGCCTCAATCAACATTCAAAACAAAACATTTAAAACATCCAAAAACCAACATAAAGGAAATATTATCTAACAAAAAGAATAAAGTATCCATAAAGTAAGTAAGGGATGGGGTCAAAATATCAAACATAATGGTGGTCAATGTGACGAGCCGCTTAAATTTTGCCTAATAATGCCTTAGAAACGTCAAAGCAAGCTGGAGTACTCCGGAATTCTCTAGAATTCCCTAGAGACTTGTAGATCTTGAAATAAGGGCCTGGAAGCTTCTGGAATATTCAAGACTAGTATAGAATAGTCTTGTAATCTTTAGGCCTCTCTAGATTTGGGTGGAAAAATCTAGAGAGGGACTAAAATATAAATATGTAGGGACTTCCTACATAGATATTATTTGCACCTTGGCCCCTAGGAGGTAGTATAAATAGGAGGGCCACTTCATTTGTTAGACATCCATAAATCAACAAGCAATCAAGCAAAGCATTGTAAAGCTTTCAAGAGTTCTCTAATAAAGAGTTCTTTCTTTCTTCCTCAAGATCTTCCTAGTTCCTTCATAGTCTTTTGCTTAGTCTTTCAAAGCTTCGCTAAGCATTAGAGTCAGGCTGACTAACAACTTGAGCATTGTAAGTTTGTTAGGCCGCACGATTCATTGGAATCACGACCAAATCCGTGACAGTTGGTATTAGAGCCAGCTTCGACTACCGTTAGGAACATCAAGAGGAAATGGAAGGCGGAAGTGAGATCACACAAGTTGGCAAGGAGAAATCCAGTAGCCAGAGGTCTTGATCCTGGGAGGACATGGTAGAGTTGGAGACATGGCTAGCCAAAGTGGAGTTGACTATAGCCATCGGCCAGGAGAAGTTCGAGGAGGCCAACCAGATATTCGAGGAGGTCGAACAAGGCCTGGACGGATTGCGAGAGAAGATGCAATCCACCATAAACCAAGTCCTTGCCCAATGTCTCGACAATGTGAAGGCCATGGAAGAGATATACAGGGCAGATATTCTTTGATATGGGAAGAGCTAGGAGGCTTTTATGCAAGCTGAAAAGCACGGAGGAGGAGCTTAGCCTGTGCAAAAGGGGTTTTGCCTAGGGGATTGCGAGTACGTCCGAGGTAAGGACTACACCTTCCAAGTTGGATGTTCTATGACCCAAGTCTTTTAAAGGGTCAAGAAATGCGAAGGTGCTAGATAATTTTTTCTGGAGTATGGAGCTGTACTTTAGGGCGCTTGCAACGACCGACGAAGCCCTAATGGTGGATATGGCCAGTCTCTACCTAGAAGATAGCACAATGGTATGGTGGAGAAGGAGACAGGGGGACATATAAAGAGGCACTTTCTCTATCAGCACGTGGGCAGAGTTCAAGGCAGAACTCAAAAGGTAGTTCTACCCCAACAACGTTGAAGAGGAGGCTCGTGGCAAGCTGAGGCAACTGCAACACAAAGGAAGCATATGGGAGTACGTAAAGGAGTTCACCTAGGTACTTCTTGATATCCCTGACTACCCTGATAAAGAAGCTTTCTTTGCCTTCATGGATAGGTTGTAACAGAGGCCTACGCTTGAGATCCAAAGACGAGGGGCTCAAAACTTGACCACTGCTATCTCCATTGCCGAGTCCCTTATTGAGTTTAGGAAAGTGGAGAAACCTAAACCAAAGGACAAGGGCGGCAAGGGAAAGAGTGGGGGAGACCCACGTCAAGGCAAGGAGGAAACGGAAAGGGCAAAGGGACCCAAGGAGTACAAGACCAGGGGAGACCCCCGATTAGCTGCTTCTTTTGTGAGGGACCACACAAGGCAAGAGAATACCCCAAAAAGAGCAAACTCTCGGCCTTGGTCGAGGAATGCGAGCAAGAGGAGGCAAAGATAGGGACCCTACGACTCCTCAGCTTAATCAAGGCGAAGGTAGAGGTGCCCAAAAACGAGAAGAGGGGGAGGTTGTTCGCTAAAGCCAATATTGGAGGGCATATCATGAAGGCATTAGTTGACACGGGAGCCGACAACAATTTCCTCACCCTGTAGGAGGCTAAGAGGTTGGCTTAAAGGAGTCAATTCTGCACCAACTGAGACCTTTGGAGTTTCCAAGAACGTGAAGGTCATCTTAGGTAATTGGGACAGTCACATCAATTTCCCCATCGTGACCATGGGCGATTATCCATTTGTCTTGGGTATTGAGTTCATAGACCAAGTCAAGGCCATCCTAATTCCCTTCACAAACTCACTGTGTATCTTGGAGGAGGGTAACACTCTTCTTGTCCCACTGGGAAACCCGATTCCAAGAGAAGCAGATTTCCGCCATGCAACTCACCAAGGGAGTCAAGAAAGAGGAGCCAACCTACCTTGTAGCCTTGAAGGAAGAAGCCGCTATTCCTCCAAACGAAGCCCTGCCCCAAGGAGTCCAACACGTCTTGGAGGAGATTAAGGACGTGATGCCGCCCAAGCTGCCAAATATATTGCCACCAAAGAGGGAGGTGGACCACAAGATATAGATGGAATCAGGTGCCACCCCGCCTGTGGCAGTGCCATACCGCATGGCGCCTCCGGAGCTTGAGGAATTACGGAGGCAATTGAAGGAATTGATAGACATGGGGTACATCTCTCCATCAAAAGCACCTTATGGAGCCCCGATATTGTTCCATAGGAAGCATGATAGATCACTTCGGTTGTGCATCGATTACCGGGCGCTAAACAAGATCACAATGAAAAACAAGTCCCCGATCCCACTTATTGCTGATCTCTTCAATCAACTTGGCCAAGCATGATGGTTCACCAAGTTGGATCTGCGGTTGGGGTACTAGCAGGTCAGAATTGCTGAGGGAGATGAACCCAAGACCACCTTCATCATGAGGTACAGTTTATATGAATTCCTCATGATGCCCTTTCGACTCACAAACGCGCCAACAACGTTTTGCACCCTCATGAACCGTGTCCTACAACCGTTCATGGAAAAGTTCGTGGTGATGTACTTGGACAACATTGTCATATACAGCAACAGTCTGGAGGATCATGTAAATTATCTGAGACAAGTTTCCCAAGTACTTCGGGAGAACGAGCTATTTGTCAAGAAGGAGAAATGCGCATTTTCTCAACAAGAAGTCTCCTTCTTGGGACACATTGTCAAAGAGGGCAAACTTAAGATGGATGAGTCCAAGGACTGTGCAATACAAGAATGGGACCCACCAAGGAAGGTCTCCGAACTTCGGTCTTTCCTTGGGCTGGCAAATTACTACTGGAAGTTCATCAAAGGCTATTCTGCTATAGCCGCTCCCCTCATGGATCTACTGAAGAAGAACCGAACCTGGGACTGGGATAAGAAGTGCCAGGCAGTGTTCGAGGCGCTGAAGGAAGCCGTGGTCAAAGAGCCGCTATTGGTCTTGCCCGACCACACCAAACCATATGAAGTGCAGACGAATGCTTCAGAATTTGCACTAGGAGGGGTTGTAATGCAAGAGTGTCATCCAGTGGCTTAGGAAAGTCGTAAGTTAAATGATATGAAGAAGCACTACATGGTCCAAGAAAAGGAGATGACCGCTATAGTACATTGCCTGCGGACCTGGAGACATTATCTGCTGGGCACCAAGTTTGTGGTGAAGATAGATAATGTTGCCACAACCTACTTCCTTAAGCAGAAGAAGCTTACACCAAAGCAAGTACAGTGGCACCTTGGTAGAGTTCGACTTTGTGATGGAGTACAAGCCAGGAAAGGGGAACGTGGTGGCCGATGGACTAAGCAGAAAGGCCGAACTTGCCTCCATCACAAGCCCAAGTTTCCCTATGGTTGACCGTATAAAGGAGGGGTTGGAGTAGGACCCATAAGCCAAGATTTTGTTGGGCTTGGCAAGTCAGGAGAAGACGCGCCAATTCTGGTTTGAGGACGGGTTGCTCCTCACCAAGGGAAACCGAGTATACATGCCAAATTGGGGAGGCTTAAGGAAGGAAATCATTAAGGAGTGCCATGACTCAAGGTGGGTAGGTCACCCTGGGGTTCGAAGGACTATGGCACTCGTCGAGCAAGCTTATTACTGGCCCTAGACGATGGATGATATTGAGCTCTATGTAAAAGACTTACATTGTGTGCCAACAAGACAAGGTGGAACAGCATCCCACAGCCGGTCTATTGGAACCATTACCCATTGTGGAGAAACCATGGGAGAGTATTTCCAATGGACTTCATCACATGCCTACCAAAATCAGAGGGGTGCAACAACACTATGGTCGTCGTGGAAAGGTTCAGCAAGTACAGAGTATTCGTAACATTCCTAAAAAAGTTCAATTCTGAAGATGCTGGCAGGTTATTCTTCAAACATGTGGTGAAATATTGGGGCATCCCAATGACCATGTCAGTGACTGGAAAACCCGTTTCATGGGTAGATTCTGGATGGAGCTCTTCAAAATATTGGGGTCTGATTTCAATTTTTCCACAAGCTTTCACCCACAAACGGATGGCCAGACGGAGAGGGTGAATGCGTTGCTGGAACTGTATCTACGGCACTATGTCATTGCCAATCAGAAGGATTGGGCCAAGCTATTTGACATCACCAGTTTTCTTATAACTTGCAGAAGAGTGAATCAACTGGGTCGAGTCAGTTTCAGCTGGCAACGGGACAACAACCAATGACGCCACAAACTATGGCCATTGGTTACAAAGGGCCCAATCCTGCAGCTTACAAATTTGCCAAGGGATGGCATGAGAAGTCAGACTTGGCAAAGGCATACTTAGCAAAGGCTGCGCAGAAAATGAAGAAATGGGCCGATGCTAAGAGAAGACACCTGGAATTTGAGGAAGGAGACATAGTTATGGTGAAACTCCTTCCTTGTCAAAGCCGAAGGCTAGTCAAGGTCCACAAGGGGCTAGTGAGGCATTACGAGTGGCCGTTTCCCATGGAGAAACGCATTGGCAAGTTAACCTACCGCTTGACCCTACCATCACACTTGGAGATGCATGCTGTTTTTCACGTGAATCTACTGAAGTTGTTCCATCAAGACGAGGATGATCCAAGCCAGGTGAGTCGAAGTGAGCACCTATAGCCATCAGCATGGTGCCAGAGCGAGAAGCGGAAGAAATCCTTGCGCACCGAGTCAGTCCCAGATGCGGGAGTCATCCTAGCTACACAGAGTACTTTGTCAAATGGAAAGGATCTCCCGACAGCGAGGCGGGCTGGGAACATGAGCTGACCTTATGGGACTACCAGGACCTTATCCAAGCCTACAAGGAGGACGCACCGATGACATCGCCAGATTGAGTGGGGGAGAATGTGACGGGCCAAATTCTACCCAAAAATGCCTTAGAAATTTCTAGAGCAAGATGGAGCACTCTGAAGTTCTCTAGAATTCCCTAGAGACTTGTAGATATTGAAAGAAGGGCCTGGAAGCTTTCAGAATATTCAAGACTAGTATAGAATAGTCTTGTAATCTTTAGGCCTCTCTAGAATTGGGTGGAAAAATCTAGAGAGGGACTAAAATGTAAATATGTAGGGACTTCTTATGTAAATATTATTTACACCCTTGGCCCCTAGGAGGTAGTATAAATAGGAGGGCCATTTCATTTGGTAGACATCGAGAAATCAACAAGCAATCAAGCAAAGCATTGTAAAGCTTTCAAGAGTTCTCTAATAAAGAGTTCTTTCTTTGTTCCTCAAGATCTTCCTAGTTCCTTCATAGTGTTTTTCTTAGTCTTTCAAAGTTCCGGTTAGCATTAGAGTCAGGCTGACTAGCAACTTGAGCGTTATAAGTTTGCTAGGCCATACGTTTCGTTGGAATCACAACTAAGTCTGTGACATCAAGCACCGGCATCTGTCTGGTCCTAAGGGTTCTGAGTTATGGTCTCCTCCTCTATAGGATGGGCTATAACTACAAGTGAACTACTCTTTACCTGGGCTATCCATTGCTCCCGATTCCTCTATATAGTTGCCAGAGCTAGAGACTCTTGCACCACCTTATCTGATATCTACTCCTCTTCCAATGTTGTTGTTACATAATCAGTCCTCGGACTCTTTCGGCTCACATCTGAGTCTTCACTCTTGAGGGGCCTCTTTCGGTGGGTATGTGGGCAGTCCTTGAATAGGTCAAATATGTCATCACCTACTGGTTCCACCTTTGAGATTGGTATCGGGGCCACTAATGTCTTCAACAAATCGGCCTTGAACTTGGCCAACTCCTCTATCACTGCACTCGTTTTAGTAGGCCAGGCATCTGCACGCCTCTTCTATATCCTCTCCTTAAAGGCGTCTACTCGGGCATCCACCACTCCAGCACTCTGATCGATCATGTCACGAGCGTATTCCTTTGACCTCTCCCTTGAGGCTTGGACTGTCTGACTGACCTATGGTTTGATATGGCCAACTAACCTCTGCAACTGGAACTCCGTTGTGGTGACCCTATGCACCAGTGCCTAAAACACAATAGCAAAGATAAGAGAATTAACTGCCTAGTAGATGATTCTAGTGCAAGTATACTGGATGATGGCATCGCCTCGAGCTCAACAACTATAGATGGCTCTGCGGTAGCTAGATGAGTGCTGGTGGTGGCTGGGGTCTACTCTTGAGTTTGAGGCTTAATAGGGAATGACTCTGGAATGAGAGGTGCAGCTACTCTCTGTAGGGCTACCGGGTTCTTATTAGCCTTGATCAGGCTAGGAACCATGGTGAGTATGGCTTTTATACATGGGTCTCGGTGGGGATCGACAAGAACACCTGCTGCACTGCACAAATGATGGATCAAAACAGGGAATGACTGTGAGGTGCTCATCCTAATGGCGGACTCATGAATCTTCTCAGAGATAAGCTGGGCCCAATCAATCTCATAGCCAGCTAGGAAGCTAGCTAATACCACGGCTAGCTCTAAGGTGATCACAATATCCGTGAAAGTGGACCGGATATGCTAACGGATAATCAACCACCAAAACTTAGCTCGGAAAGAGAGGTGAGCTTTCACTATCGAATCAGCGTGGTTTGTGAGCCACATCGACTCGAAACCCTCCTTGCATACCAAGTTGACAATTCACTACATCAGCTCGGTTTTGATCCTAACATCTTTCTCATTCACTGCTTTCCTCATTTTTGAAATTCGACCATCGTATGCTGCGATGGAATGAGGTACTCTGTAGTTGGGCCCGAACTGAACCTGTCAAATCATCTCCACCAAAATGCCCACTCTCTGACCCCTGATCAAACCACTTATAATCTAGGATGCTCAATCGCCTTTTTGTTCTTTTGCAGGCCTTGGAGAAGAGTGGCAACGTAGGCTACATAAAACTCACGGACCAAGTAAGGGACGTATTTTCCCAACCTCTGTGCAGTCCATCATAGTCCGTATCTATATAGCTCAGCATCTACTCCCGATACTCTGTCTAATCTAGAGTCCTTCAACCTAAACTCCTCATGGAAATGCCTGATAGGTTTGTACTGTCCTTTCGACTCTAACCCCTTATCGTTGATCCCTTTTATCCCTGAAACACACCATTTGGGGTCGGCTGGGGCTATGACTTTACTTCCTCCTGCAGAGCCCGTGACCCCTCCTCTGATTCTGACTCATTGTGTGTGGGAGTCATTTGTGGTGAGCCACTATTAGACTCATCTCCGTCACTCTCCTCTTCAGACTGGGAGGAATTGTTGATTACCATCGGAGCCTGTGCCGTACGAGCTCGAGTCTGAGGCACATTTGCCTCTAGGTCTATTCTGACTCTATGAACTTTTATAGATCCCTCAGAACACTCAGTCTCGAAGGATTCATCGACCAACCTCCTCTGAAATATCTTGATAGCTCATTTATCTTTCAGAGGCATTGTACCTGAAAACCAACCACACATCAACATATGAGCCTCAAAATTGTTGATTAGTCTGTGATCACATGACAAAGGACCAGAAATAATCAACACTTAAACATTGAAGTCAAAAGAAAAATCACTAATACACTTGCAGGTCTGCAACTATGAGGTGTAGGTATGACTCCTAGGGTGTCCTATGAATCATACACTAGCCTCATAGTAATAAGGATTTTGAGAAAAAACCAACCTGGAATTAGATACGAGGTACAGTTATGACTCGTATGGTGGCCTATGATTTGTAGTATGGTCTTATACCTCATTGCAGATGTATTATTGAAACCTAAGTCAGACTTACAAAACCCCCACTATGAGTCGTAGTAGATGCTACGAGTCATAGATGGGTCCCATATGAGAAATGTGAAGGAACCACATGTGACTAGTGCCTACTATGAGGGGCTTCTATGACTCGTAGGTTGAACTAAAAGTCATAGTGGGTCCTCATAGAAAGGAACAGAAGGCACCTAGGATACCTATAACTTTCCCACAAGAACTCAAAACTAATTCAATCAAATGATAAGCATGGATAACCTCAGAGCAATGCATCATTCTGAGTGCAAAGTTTTGACACAATATGAAGCATATCAATCATAACAATCATTACCCTACAATCGAACTTAATCCCAAACTTCATTCAAGTTGATCCCATGAACAATTCATCTCTAAATCAATACTTATCACAATACCACAATCCATGGACATTCAAGGAAAATTCAATAAAACTTCAAACATGGCTAACTATGTATTTTCATTTAGAGCATACCCACATTCCTTAAATTCCAACTCTGACACTGTTTCACAAATTGATCATACAACAATCACGCACTAAACTCATATGATCTGCATGCCAACAATACAAACTACCAACTAAGGAAAAGCACACAGCCTCAAATCAGAGCAGGGGGCTTAACAATACTAAATCCTACTTCTCATACCAACACAATAATTTTCAAATGGGTGTACCTTCTATGATCATAAAACACACATTCAAACACCAATAAAGCAAGATCATAATATAGGTATGTCAAATTTAACAAAAAAAAACTCACCAGAAGAACAGATGATGATGAAATGAGAGAAAGAAGGAACCAAAACCCTGATAGAGTGCACTTACGAGGAGATCTTTATAGAAAATTGGTTTGGGGTAAATGGAATAGTAGTAAAGAGTGCTTTGGGAGTTATGGGGGAAGAAAAATCATTTCAAAGAGGGAAATTAGGGGTCAATTGAACGTTTGACATTTATATTCCAAACTGGGTCGTCTTTAAAATCTCCAGATCAGATCGAGAGACCCTGACTATGAGTCATAGGGTGTCCTATGACTTATAGGTCCTGATCTCGTAGCAGACCCTAGACTTAGGAAAAATTGAAGTTAATACCTTGGCACTATGAACCCCACTTACGACTCGTAGGTAACCCTATAAATCGTAAAGTTGGTTCGTAGTGTGTGTGCCAACTTCAATCAACCACTGTTTCTCTCTACGAGGCAAGATTATGAGACTTAGTGTGCATTACGACTCGTAGGCCTGCTCGTAAAGGCTACTTCACATGCAATATTCTTCAACTTTTTAGCTCTTGACCTATGTCTGTACACCAAATTTAAAATATACCAATGTCCAAAACAATACAACTGATTCAATGTCTCACATATCGAAACAAGCACCAAACTACTATCTAACAATTCAAACAAATGACATAAACTTAAAGTAATCCATAAACACAAAAAATACTTGGGTTGCCTCCCAAGAAGTGCCTTGTTTAATGTTGTGACTTGACTTTATCATCATCCATCATCAAAAATCTTCAAGGGCCCAAACTTAATTCTTAAACTCATCCGGGTGTTTCATTGATTGGAGGATGGAAATATCTCTCTAAAAACACTCTCTGAAGCTCTACCAACTTGTTATTGCACCCAGAGGAAGCTCTGACAACCATGCAGCTGCATTACCAGTTAGTGACAATAGAAACACCTGCAAACCAACGACATCAAGAGAAAGATTTTGTGTCCCCATGACACTCTTGTAGATAAAGATAAAATTATGGAGATAATGATGGGGATCCTGTGAAGGTATCCCTGTGAAAAACCAACGGTTCTAGAGCATTTAAAGTAATTGACTTGACACCAAGAACTTAGTGTTTACAGGTAATGGAGTCAACACTATAGCACCAGTAACGTCCATGGCCATAGGGTTCAAGCGATATTGGTTCCAACCATAAACGTTCTCATTGAAATCCCTAAGTAGTGGCCTATGATCCCTCAGGGGTGGATTTTCTTCTCTTCTTATATCATCATTCATATTTATTTCTTCCTCAACCGCGACATCCTCATTAACCTGAACCATTCTTCTAAAGAGTCGATGGATCTCCCAATTGATAGGAGCTAAGGGATTGCCTTGGCTCCTTGTGTTGGGCATACAACCTAGTACACCCTGCAAATCAAATCAACAACAAAAACAAGAATAAAAGTAAAATACAAGAGAGTCTAGAAATTAATACTCGAACTAATTAATAGTGAAATAAAGTCAAAACCTACTCGTATTCCCCGGCAACAGTGCCATAATTTTTGATGATGTTCACGCTCCAATAAGAAAGCGATCATTGTCAGCAATTAACATAACCAGAGGTTAGAGTCAAATTCATAGGGAATACGGAGCTTGACTGTAGAGATCCGCCACTAATCATTTCAAGCATTGATTACTAAAACATCTAATGGGGGGTTTTCTTTGTAATTTAAGAATAAAAATAAAAACTAAACTAACTATGCAGGAAGACACTCAAATTTAGGTACAACTTGGGGATTGTATTCCTCATAATTCGTTAACTCAATTACCCTAGACAACACAACTCTAATTAAGAATTCGCATACAAGACAGTACTTAGGTTCTTCCATCACTCTTGTGAAGGTGAAGGTTGAATTTCACCATGGTGCATAGTCGACAACCATGGTGTGCAAACTAACCATTACCCATTATCCCAGTCAACCTCTCATTGGTCAGGTTTAGTTGATTAAACGAGAAGACATCAATTGAATCCTGTCATTTATTTCCCTTATCTATTCGTCACTACCTTGGTCAGGATCGGGATCGGGATAGTAGGCGGGGTTTGGTGTTGGCTACCACTAAACAATAATCAAAATGAAAGGAAATAAACAATACATGTAAAACTCCAATAAAAGAAATGCACAAAATCTAGGTTATTTCAAGTCAACTACTCATGGTTCCCACAACCCTAAGTTATGGGTGCTTAGGTACTCATGACTAAGAAAAAATCAACAATAATGCAAAAAGAAGTCATAGTTGAGAGTTTTACCTAAAACAATGAAGAAAAAGAACACTTAAGTTGCAATCCACAAGCTTGGATGAATGAAAGATGAGTACAATATGAGTTTTGCAATCCCTAACAGTGGGTCTTCAAACTAAAAAGGAGAATTTACACTAAACCCTAGAAAAACTCTAAGAATATTCAAGGAAGAATATTCAAAGTGTTCTATGCTATATTCAATGTCTTAGCTCTCTCTAAAAAAACCTATCATAAAGTATTTATAGTATTTACAATTTAACCTACAAAATTAAATAAAAAAGGCAACTGGCAACAGGTACGTCCTACAGGTACGACTCATAGGGTGACCTACGAGGCATAATTGGGGTCTAGTATCAGACGCTTTGCATTTTGGACTTGTCTGTTATGACCCACTGGTACGAGTCATTGCTTGGGCTACGACTCATATACTCCTCTAGTAGTATAGGCCTTTAGTTTTTGGTCTAAACTTTCAGCTCTCGATTCCTTGGTATGAACCCACCTATACAAGTCGTAGTGAGACCTACAACTCGTAGAGTGGCCTCGTAAGGCTAACCTCTACTTAGAAAATTTCTAATTTTTACTCAATGTTTCTTGCTACAAGATTACCCTATAACTCGTAGCTTGGACTACGACTCATAGGGCAGCTTGTATGTCCTGCACTTCAGCAAAATCTGCAATTTTCTCTCAAAATCATACCAACCTATCTTTTCTGCAATAAAAACATAAAAAAACATAACAATCATAAAAAAATCGCATTAAGAACTCGCAAAATCCCTTGTTTTAGGCATCAAATGTGTTGTATTTTGACAGCAAATCAACTCATATAATAGTTCTCGACTGGTCTATATATTCATAGAATAAACTTCAAAATATGAGCCCCTCACTAGAATTGTCCACGAGACCTCATTCACAGCCCGTATAATGAACTACAGTGTATAAAGAGTCTCGTACATCATGAAAAACAGCAACTTCTGCATAATCTTCCTACAATTAAAGCCAACCTTTGAATCCTGCAAATCAAGAACGAAAACACATAAAACCGACTAATATTGCATTGAGAACACATGAAGTTTCATGTTTCAAGCATAAAAAATGTTATATTTTGATAGTACATCAATGGCATGTAGTCAAGGCTTCATGGATTCCTTCTGCAATTCTAGGGTTGTCCTCTATGAGACCTACCTATATGCAGTATAAAGTTTTACGGCTCATGGAGTGTTTCTTCTGATGACTTTTTAGAAACTCTCTACTTTTTAATCCTCAAGGTATGACACCATGTCTATGACTCGTAGAATCTTTACGAATCATTTGCATGTTTGTAAACTCAACCTTAGAAAATCTCCTCTTCATTAGATTTTGCTATGAAACCTACTCTATAGTCCATGGAAACTTTCACAGCCCATAAAAGGTGTCGTGGAACAACAATTTCTTCAAGTTCTACACACTTAGTCCAAAAATTATGCGAACCTTGTAATTCTACAAAACAAATATAAAAGCACATCAAATCTGCTAACATCACTATGAGGCCACACAAAATTCTAAGTTTTAAGTATCAAATGTGCTATATTTTGACAGCGCATCAACACTCCAATCCACGACCAACTTTATGAGTCATAGATAAAAGTATGGGTAATGAATGGGGCTAGAGGACCTCAGGTAATATTTCTAAACCCTGCTAAGGGTTGGGGGTATCTATGATCTAATCTATAAGACATATGTCCATGTACAACTAGTAGATGGATTCATAATGCCAATCTCCCAAATTTGGGTTCACGCATGTTACAAAACCATGTTCTATGGGCTATAGATTCTTTTATGGCCAGTATTCGGGGTTTCGTTGGGCCTGCGCCCAATTTCTACCTAACCAGGTTAATATTTTAAAAGAGGGGTAAAACTATTTACCCCTCATTCTTTCCTAAATTGTCCAAATTACCCAAAGCCCTTCTTCTCCCCCACGTCTCCGACAACCATCCCGGCTACCTCTATCTTTTTCGACCAACTTTCGGTGACTCGCCAGTCACCTAGGGTTTCGCCTATCTCAGCTTACTTCTTCACTTTCTCAACTCTTTGATCAAAATCTGGTAATTTTTAACTTTAGTTTTTATATGTCAATAGAAATTGTATCATTTGGTTGGATCATTATTGGGAATGGTATGCCAAAGTTTATATCCTAGTAATAGGTGTTGCCCATTCATGTGAGAGAATACTTGCATAAAATTAATTGTGTAGTCACCTTTCAATTAAACTATGTATATGCCGAAAAATGTGTTCATTGAAATTGGCCATGACGTGTTTGTATGTCATTGCTTGAAATCACGCCGTCACATGTCATCATAAGTAAATTGAACTAGTTATTTGAAAAATGGCATGTGATTTCATGTATGTGAATGATAGCACAATTTTAATTGCCCAATAGTTGTCGCAAGGTTATGTGAATGTGCAAATTGATGTTTGACGAGGTAGTTTCATAATTGGCACATGTAGGGTGTAGAGTAACTTTGTGGAATTATTGTGAGAGCACAAATCGATGCTTCAATGATGAGTATAATTGCTTTGCCTTGATGATGATTTCATTTTGGAACTTGTTTCATGGACTTAGAAAACCCAAGCTACTGTATTGTTACATCATGGGTCTTCTACGGCATGTTGATTATTCCATAAGCCTTAGTTGCCCCTCATGAGTAAGTCCAACAATGTGGGAATTTCTCGGATTCCATCAGACAAAACCATTTACAGTTCGTAGTTTAGACTACGACTTGTAAATCGATTTTGTAGGTCCAACGCCTGTTAACGTTCATTATAGAACCACACCTATGACTAAGTCTATGGCCCATAGTCTATTCTATGAGTTGTACCTTGTCTCATAGGTGCAGTTCCAATAACTTGTTCAACTATACCCTACCACCTACGCTGGCCTTCTATGGCCCACAGGTTTTCCTATGGCTTATAGATGAGCCTTCGTAGGTCTAGCTAATTTTTTTTCACGGAATTCTTTGCCTTTCTTACCTTTACATTTGGGGATAACAAATGTGTTAATTGTGTCAATTTCAGGTACGATGTCTCCAAAACCCAAAAAAAGTAAGATTTAACTATGTAGTGTAGATTGAGATTCACTGGGTATGTTGTTGATGTTGTTGATGTTGTTGATGTTGTTGTTGTTGTGTAGATTGAGAGATGAGTCCTCGGACACCTCGGCTGCTAGTGAGGCCAGTGGGTCCCTCGAGAAACTCGGTGTCCAGCCAAATGTGGGTGTCAAAAAAACACAAATATGAGCACCTTCTAGATAGACAATGCCATGAGAGACTCAAGCCATAGTGGTTCACCCTCTTCAGTCTGATGAGGGAGACGATAGGGACAACAGCTCCATTTTGATGACTTCCTCCAGAGAGGGGTCCGAATTCAAATCTAAAGAGGAATTCGAGTCTGAGTCTTCTTTAGCACCAACATCACCTTCAAATGCACTGATTTGCCAATGGTGCATGCGAGGTATACAGCAGATCTACCAGGATGACCTTCAGCATGACGAGCAAGTCCAAGAGGCTTGTACTATTTTTGAGGAGCCCCGAATCATAATTTCTAAGATTGATAGTGTCCCAGGACTCTAGGACATCAAAGCCCATTATATCTTACAATGGTTGGCATCTCCATCGGGAAAGTACTTCTCGGCAATAGTTCACGAGTTCTATGCTTCTTGTACTGCCACTATCACGGAGTCGACCCCTAAGGAGAATAGAACGCTTTCTTAGCCCCGTTTGATATGCACAATGGTGAGGGGAGTTTCGCTCGATTTCTTTAAGGCCACCATCCAACGTGTGCTTTTTGTCCCATTATCAGGCCCCCAGATACACAACTGAGATATGATCACAAATTGGGGCAGACCAAGAACAAGGTCTTGATGAAAGATTTGGCCCGAAAGGTTGCACTGATGAGATGGGTCACTAATCATATTTGTGGAGAAGGGATAGGACCCTGAATGGGTTTCTATATCATTGGCGTCGATAATTAAGGCATCCCCTAGCTTCATCGATAAGTTTTGGTGGGTTGTTGTTAGATCACAAATCTGTGGTTACCTTGCTTGTCTTAGTTGAACTGTTACATATATTGATTTGCATTGGCTTATTTGTTGACTATCTGATATGCATTGATGAGTTAGTGTGGGTATCCATGATTGATTTAAAGATAATGTATGCAATTAGATTGAGGTCTATGTGTTGCTATATTGCTTATGTAGTTTGCGTCCATCGCTTGAGGACAAGCAACAAATTTAAGTTGAGGGTATTGATGTGCTGTCAAATACAACACTTTTGATGCTTAAAACTTAGATTTTGTGTGTTCTCAAAGTGATGTTTGTAGGTTTGATGTGTTTTTATTTTTATTTATTAGGATTACATGAATTAGCATGATTTTGGGCAAAGTTCTGCAAAAATTGCACTTTTTAAGGACTTACAAGACATACTTCATGAGGTTGAATCCTTCGGTTTTCTACGGGTCAAATGTGGATGAAGATCCACAAGAATTCATTATGAGGTCTACAAAGTCTTAAATATCATAGGTGTTGGGCCGAATGAAAAGGCGGCATTAGTGGCGTACCAACTCAAAGGGGTAGCCCAAATATGGTATGATCAATAGAAGGGTGAGAGGGGGTTAGTAATGTGGTGCTTTATGAGGACTTTAAATTGGTGTTCCTTAATCAGTTTTTTTCTCTTGTGCTTAGGGAAGCTACGTTGGTGGAGTTTATGAACTTGAAACAATGTTCTATGTGTGTGAGGGAGTATGCCCTCAAGTTTAATTAACTTTCAAAGTATACTCATTTGGTGGCCAATCCTAGATCTAGGATGAACAAATTTGTGATGGGGGTCTCCGACTTGGTAAGTGAAGAACGTCGGTTTGCCATGCTAATTAGTGACATGGACTTATCTCGGTTGATGACCTATCCCAAATAAATGGAGGAAGAAAAATTGAGGGAGATAAGGGGGAATCAGGCCAAGAGAACCTGTCTTAGGTGTAAGTTCCAAAGGGGTGTCCGTTTCCATCAAGGCCAATGGTCTCACCACGCTACTAATAGGGGGTTCGCCAATGACCTCCATAGGCCACAAGGTGTTGGTGTTGTGGGCTCACATTGATGTGTACCCTAAATGTGTAGGGGATCATAGGTTCCCATGTTTGAAGGGTTCTAATGCTTGCTATGACTGTGGGGAGCTTGGTTACAAGAAGGTAGATTGTCCAAGAAACCATGACAAGGGCCAGGGTGCAAATCCGGTTCCATTGGGTAGAGGTGGTCCTCAAGGAAGTGCCCCAAGGTACAATCGATTTTATGCTATACATGGGAGGCAAGGAATTGGTGAGATCCCTGATATTTTACCAGTATATTGAAAATCTTTGACTTTTATGTGTATGCTTTTATTAATCCGGGTGCCTCTCTTTCCATTGTTGACCCTTTTGTTGCTGAAAAGTTCCATGTTGTCACCGAGTTGTTGCATGAGTCATATGAAGTGTCTACCCCTATCAGTGCCTCTATTATTGCTAGGAGATTTTATAGAAGTTGTCCTATTTGTATTTTGCATAAGTTGTTGCCTTGTGATCTTGTTGAATTAGACATTGTAGATTTTGATGTCACTCTTGGGATAGATTGGTTGCATGCCTACTATGCGTCTATTGATTGTATAATCTATAGATTCAAGTTTCAATTTCCTAATGAACCCATCCTTGAATGAGAAAGTCAAGATGTGGTGGTCAAGGGTAGATTCATTTCATGCATTAAAGCCCATAAGTTGATTTCTAGGAGATGTTGGTATCATCTTTTGAGGGTTAAAGGTGTTGAGTCCAAAGTCCCTTCCATTGAGTCGATCCTCGTTGTAAATGATTTTCTTGTTATCTTCCCAAATGACCTTCCCGGTGTCTATCCCGAAAGAGAGATATATTTTGGCATAAATCTCCTTATCGATATTCAACCTATCTCCATTACCCCTTACCGTATAGCCCCGATGGAGTTGAAGGAGTTAAAGGAGCAATTGAAAGATTTATTGGAAAAGGGATTTATTAGATCTAGTCAATCACCTTGGGGTGCTTCGGTGTTTTTTGTGAAAAGAAGGATGGGTCACTTAGAATGTGTATTGACTACCGCAACTCAATAGGGTCACTATAAAGAATTGATATCCTCTTCCAAGGATTAATGACTTGTTTGTCCAATTCCAAGGGGCTAGCTTCTTCTCTAAGATTGATTTTCAGTCTGGGTATCATCAAGTGAGGTTGAGGGAGTGTGATATTCCTAAGACGGCCTTTCGGACTAGATATGGACATTATGAGTTTGTTGTGATGTCTTTTGGATTGCCTAATGCACCGTCCATCTTCATGGATCTAATGAACAGGTTCTTCAAACCTTACCTTGATTCCCTTATTGTGGTCTTCATTAATGATATATTGATCTATTCACATAGTAGGGAGGGGCATATTGGTCATTTGACGGTTGTGTTACAAAGGTTAAGGGAGGAGAAATTGTATGCCAAATATGACAAGTGTAAGTTTTGGTTGAAGGAGGTTGCATTCTTGGGTCAAGTGGTGTGGGGGGATGATATAAAAGTGAATCCTAAGAAAATCGATGTGATTAGAAATTGGTCTAGACCATTGACCCCGTCAGATATTAGGAGCTTCTTGGGCCTTGCGGGTTACTATGGAAGATTTGTGAATGGGTTCTCCTCATTGCTTCCCCTATGATCAAATTGACTTAAAAGAAGGTTAAGTTTGAGTGTACCGATGAATGCAAGAGGAGCTTCCAAACATTAAAAGACAAGCTTGTGTCTTCTCCTATTTTATCACTACTGAATGGCCTTGAGGGATTTATTATGTATTGTGATACATCTAGAGTTGGCTTCGACTGTGTGCTAGTGCAAAATGGTAAGGTCATAGCTTATGATTCTAGACAACTCAAGGTACATGAAAGGAACTACCCTACCCATGATCTAGAGTTGGCCGCCTTTGTGTTTGCATTAAAGATTTGGTGTCGTTACTTGTATGGGGTTCATATTAATGCCTTCACCGATCATAAGATCCTTCAATATGTCTTTACTTAAAAAGATCTCAACTTAAGACAAAGAAGGTGGCCAGAACATCTTAAAGATTATGACATGAGTGTGCATTATCATCCAGGTAAGGCAAATATGGTGGCGAATACTTTGAGTCAGGTATCCATGGGTACCCTAGCTCATGTTGATGATGGTGATAGGGAAACAGCTAAAGAGGTGCATAGGTTGTCTAGGTTGGGGGTTAGGTTAGAGGAAGTAGGTGATGATGTTGTTGTTGTAGATGGCTCCACATCTTCATTGGTTGATGAGGTGATAGCAAAACAAGATGTTGACTCCTCCTTGCTTGATTTGAAGGCCTTGGTGAAAGAGGGCAAAGTAGATGTTTTCTCCCAAAGGGAGATATGGTGCCCTTAGGTACCACGGTAGGTTGTGTGTGCCTTGTGTTGATGGTTTGAGAGAGAAGATTCTTGATGAGGCCCATAATTCTTTTTATTCTATCCACCTCGGTTCCAACAAAATGTATAGACACTTGAGGGATGTGTATTGGTGGGGAGGTATGAAGAGGGACATTGCCAAATTCATTTTCGGTTGCCATAGTTGTAAAGAAGTTAAAGCCGAACATCAAAGGCCGAGTGGCCTAACCCAAGACATAGAGATTCCTACTTGGAAGTGGGAGGTGATTAATATGGATTTTATGATTGGGTCGCCTAAGACTAGAAAGGATTTTGATTCCATTTGGGTGGTGGTTGATAGGATGATGAAATCAGGCCACTTTTTATGGATTAAGACCACATATGGGGCTAAAGAGTATACAAGTTGGTACATCCATAAGTTAGTAAGGTTGCATGGGGTTCCTTTGTCCATCATATCGGGTCATGGTTCAAAATTCACTTCAAACTTTTGGAGGTCTTTTCAAAGGGGTCTTGGTACGAAAGTTCGCTTTAGTACGGCCTTCCACCCTCAAATGGATGGCCAAGCCGAAAGGACAATTCAAACCCTTAGGACATGCTAAGGGCTTGTTTACTAGAGTTGAGGGGTAGTTGGGATGACCATCTTTCTTTGATTGAATTTTCACATAACAATAACTATCACTCTAGCACCGATATGGCTCCTTTTGAGGCTCTTTATGGGAGACGTTATAGATCACTGGTTGGTTGGTTTGAGGCTTGAGAGGTGGCATTATTGGGACCAGATCTAGTTTTGGAGGCTCTTGAGAAGGTTAAGATGATTAGGGAAAGGTTGAATATGGCCCAAAGTCATCAAAAATCTTATGCCGGTGTGAGAAGAAGGGACCTTGAGTTCAAAGTGGGTGATTGGGTTTATTTGAAAGTTTCTGCAATGAAAGGTGTGGTCCATTTTGGTAATAAGGGGAAGCTGATTCCAAGATATGTTGGTCCTTATGAGGTCTTGAAGAGGGTTGGCAAGGTAATCTATGAATTGAAGTTGCCTAGTGAAATGAATTTGGTTCACTCGGTGTTCCATATCTCTATGTTGAGGAAATGTGTTGATGATCCTAATGTATTGTGCCTCTTGATGTTGTGGGTGTTGTTGAGGATAACTTGACTTATGAGGAGGTTTCTGTTCATATCCTAGATAGGCAAGTTAAGAGATTGAGGAACAAGGAGGTGGCATCCGTTAAGGTCCTTTAGAGGAACCAACAAATTGAAAGTGCTACTTGGGAGGCCGAAGCGGACATGCAAAAATGGTATCCTTATCTTTTCCACTCTACTCAAAACTAAGGTACTAATTCTAAGTCTCCTATGTGATTCAAGTCATATGTTTTAGCCCCTTTGTCATTCATATGCATTTATGTTTAAGTTGGCAAGTTTATGATGAATTTACACTTGTGTTGAGATTTTGAAAATGGTGTTTTAAATGTAATGTTGCAATTTAGTGGTGGTTGGATTATTTATGATCATTCTTGTCTTTTACATCTCTTTACATTCAGGGATGAATGTTCCCAAGAGGGAGATATTGAAATGACCCACACCGAAAGTGCCCGAAAACGTGCCCCAGAATGCTCGAAATTTTAAACTCCATATATCTCAAAATCTGTTTACAATTTCAAAAATTTGACTTTATATTCTTGTTTAGGGGGTCCAATTTTGGTGAAAAAGGGTCTAACCCTGATTTAAGAGTGAGATTAGCAATTATTAAATTCTAAGAATGCTATTTCTAGAGGGTTTTCGCGACCCCCTCGCAACGCGCCCCAGTTCATTTGGGAATTGTTTTTTTTAGTTCGGTCCAAGACTTCTAAGTCTTGGGCCCAAGGGTTCCTATACGTGTTTTTACCTATACTTAGTCTTATTTCACCATCATATCATTCTAAACATTTCCCAATACTGACTCTTATTTTCACTCCCCAAACTCAAGTCCCAAACCCTCAACCGAAGCTAAGGTTCTCCTCAAAAGTTCTTCTTCATGCTTCAAGTCTCCATCTCCAATCTTCACCAAGTTCATCTCCAAGCTAAGATATGTGAGTTTTTTCATCGGTTCCTTCCATCCATGATACCTAAGCCTCCTTTTACTCAAATTGCATGATTTAAAGTTGATTTGCAAATGGATCTTGCATATTATGAAAATTCACTGCACACAATGTTAAAGCTATGTAAAGTTATGATTGTTTTGCCATGTTTTAAGCTATAATTTTTTGATTTGTTATAAGATTTGAGAAGGGGTTTTGATGTATATTGCTTGAGGGTGTTGCAAGGTGTTGATTGATGATTTTACAATGGATTTTCTTGCATGATTTCATCTCTATATTTCATGATTTTATACTAGCATTACACACCCTGTGAGTTTTTGATAAAATGTCCGGATGTGGTTTCTTGAGGATTTGAAGGTCTAAAGCATGAGATATGATATGATTAACTATACGATGCTGAAATACGCTTATGTGTATGATAAATGCTACACAAACCGTTGCATTAAACTATGCCCAATCGAAGAACTCGGGTAACCTAGAAGGGGCTTTGTACTCATCAACCTAGGGAAGGATTTGTACTTCTCCACCTGGTGATGGGGCATCATCATCACTAACCTAGATGGGGGTTTGTAGTCAACAACCCACGGAAGGGTTTGTACTTCTCCACCTAGGTGATGGGGCGGCATTATCAAAAACCTGGATGAGGATTCGTACTCATCCACCTAAGTGATGAGGCGGCATCATCACTAACCTACCAAAGGATTGTAGATTTGGAAATCTAGCTTGGTCTCTTCTACACAGATGATACCTATATGAGCATGAGTTACTTAAGCATGTTTTACTTATGCATTTATCATACATGCCATATTGTTATATTATGCCTATTGCTTATTGTTATGCATTTAGATGATGATGTCTATCTTTTGTTGCATTGCATCCTACGTACTTAGTACATTCAAACGTATGCATACTCTATGCCTATATAGTATCACCATGTAGGAATCGGTGTCCAAGTTGATCATCCTCCTCCTGTACGTGGCTAGTTCAATACTACTCAAGCTAGTTGGTGAGTGTTTCACTTCGGGGGACTTAGTCTATGTTGCTCTTGTTCTGTATTGACATACTCTTCTTTATTTTCTATCTTTCCTAGGAGGGTGAGCCCGGTTGCTTTGTCTTGGCCCCCACTCTTATCTATGTAGTAGAGGTGTTGTTGGACATGCTAAGTATCTATGATATCAGCGTTGACTCTTTTGTCTCTTGATTATGATGTTATGCAAGTATTTTTTTCCTTTAGCCCTTGCCTTGTTTCATAATGTTGGCATATTATTTAAGTATTAAACATTCTCTCCCTTAGTCCCAATTTTCTTATTTATGATTATCTCTAATTATCATTTTTATTTGCTTCTGCGACCAAGGATGTGTAATGATATGCAAGGAGGTTTATTTGGGGTTCCTTTGGGTTCCCCATTCGCTAGTCATGACTAGGCCCTAGGTCCGGTCATGACAAAGATAGTATCAAAGCACTAGGTTGATAGATCCTCGGAGTCCAACACACCACATCGGGTAGAGTCTTATTCATGGTTGTGTTGTGTACCACAACTATGAGTAGGAAGCTATGAGACGTTTTAGGAAATATTTCACTTCTTCATGATCCATGTTGTGCGATAGATTTAGGTCCCCTAGGGTTTATTGCTAACCCCTAACCTTTATATTTTAGGATATGTCTCAAGTTACTCAGGATGGTGCTATGATGAACGCGGGGATTTGCAATGCAATATGGTAAATGGACAGAGTGGCGGCAAAATTGGCAACTCACCTGGACTAACAAGTGAGTACTCCTAGGATTTCTAGAAGTGGGAGAGGAGGTAGTGAGGCCAAGAGGTCCTGTAATGTGGGTAATTCCAAAGTTTCAAGTGTAGAGGTGGTGGTGGTGTGGTACCTTATGCTAGGTTCCCAAAATGTGGTAGATGCCATGATGGCCCATGCTTGAGAGGTACTAAAGCTTGCTATGGTTGCGGGGAGTTAGATCATAAGGTTAATGATTGCCCTCATAAATGCAATAAGAGAAAACAAGGTGATGGGGAAATGACTTATTCCCAGTGCCCTACATGTAGGATGGACCATGGTGGCCTATGTTGGAAGAACACAGGTGTGTACTTTGGGTGTGGTGAGATAGGCCACAGAATTCCGGATTGCCTATATGGTCGACTTTTGGATCGAGGTGGTCACGTTGATCAAGTGGCTCAAGCAGGGGATGAGATGCCCGATGTTATTACCGATAAGTTGAAATTTTCTTGGATTTGTTGTACATGCATTCATAGGCCTGGTGCGCCACTATTCCTTCTCTATTCTTTTTGGTTGCTAGTGGGGCTTCTTGTATGCCCAAGTTATTGTGTGGACCTTTGGTTTCTATCCTTTTGTTGAGTATATTGTTGCTAGAAGGTTCATAGGTGTTGTTCCGGATTTGTATTGCATTAAGTCTTCCTTTGTGGCTTATCGAAGTTAGCATAGTGGATTTTGATGTCACTATAGGAAGGGAATGGTTGCATGCATGTTGTGTCTTCATAGATGGTAGGACCCATAGAGTTAGATCCTGATTCCCTAATGAGCCCATCTTTGAGTGGAAGGTTGTTAAGTGATAGTAAGAGAGGTAGGTCTATTTCTTGTCATAAGGTACAATTGGCCTCTAAGGGGTTGCATTTTATCATATTATGAGAATTGGAGGTGTTGAACCTAAGTTGTTTTATAATTAGAATTGTTGTTGATGGAAGATGAGGCCTTGAATGTCCCTTTTCGATAATTTGGATTTGGGGTAGTATCTTTTGGGTTGGACTAGTACACCAGATATGCCTGTAAGTCTCATGAGTAATATCTTTAGTGTCTACTCTAATAGATTTATAGTGGTTTTGTGATGGTGATATGGTTCATTCCCTAATGAGGTAGTGCATATGAGTCATTCGAGAATAGTACTACAAGTTTAGAAAAGAAGGTTGGATGCTAAGTTGGAGAGATAGGAATTTTGGGTGGTAAGAGGTTGCCTTCCTAGGTTGTATGGTATTGGTTGATAGTATTAAGGTGGACCTTAGTAAGACGAAGGTGATTAGAGATTAGCCTAGACCTTTGACTTTATCAGATATTGGGAGCCTCTTGGGTTTAGCGGGCTATTTCTGGAGATTGTGAGTAAGTTCTCTTCTGTTGTTGCTCCTATAGCTTAGTTGACCCTAAGTGAGGCCAATGTTGTGATCGATGCTTAAGTGGGTGATTTGATAGGTCTGGGGGTTACTATTTCTAGTGATATGCCTTGGTGCTAGTAGGATTCACGTGGGTGTCGGTGTCCCAGATGGTTGCGCGAGTCGATAATGGCTAGAAGAGATCTATAAGGGTTGCCCAATATTGTTATTGCATAGGATCTTGTCTTGTGATCTTGGTTGAGCTTAGCTTGTTGGGTTGGAGGTCTTGGGGTAGCTTGGGCTACTCGCATAGCATGCTTTGAATGAGTGTAGAATTCACAAGGTTGTAATATGATGGGTAAGGATGTTTGACCTATTTGGTCAACTAAAATGGGTTAGTCACTCCTCTAAGGTTGATTTGAGGTTCAGGTTTTGTCCCCAAGTGAGGATGAGGATAGGTGATATTCCTAAGTATCTTTTTAGACTAGAAGTGAGCATTATTAATATTGATAGAGTTGTTTGGTTGACTTATGCACCGGTAGTGTTTGTGGGTTTCTTGAATAGGGTCTTAAAACCCTACCTCGACATGTTTGGGGTGGCCTCTAGTGATGGAGCATTGATTTAGTTAGAGTTTTTGAATCATTTGTGGGTAGTGTTGCAAGTCTTGGAGGATGAGTGGTTGTTTGCTAGATATGATATATATGCATTGTGTGTAGCAAGAAGGTGATTAGAATTCTTTAAGGATTTAGAAATAAGTGTGGATTATTTTTCCCGATAAGGCTAGTGTTGTGTTTGGTGCTCTAAGAAGGGTGTCTATGGGTAGTCTAGTGTTGTGGTAATGGTGGTAAAGAGGTAACTAGGAGTCCATTGGTTGGCTAAATAGGGAGTTAGGTTAAAGGAAGTTGAGAATGGTAGTATAGTGTTCCTGATAGTTCAAAATCTTCTTGGGTTAAGAGGTTTAGATTAGGCGAGGCCTTTATTTCCGCCTTATTAGAGTTAGAAGTTTAGGTGGAAGGATGATCAAGTGGAGGTTGTCTCCCAAGGGGGAGATGGTGGTTATGGTACCGAGTAGGTTAGGTGTATTCAAGGTTGACAATTGAGTTGAGGATTATGAGTCCTTACAGAGTGTAAAGGTAGGTTAGTAAGATTGCATAAGTTTGGGGATTTGCCTATGGATGTAGATATGGTTCGTCCGGTTTCTCTATGATTCTAGATGGATGGGATGTGTTGGTGACTCTAGTCCTTTAGCACTTTTTGATATTGTGGGTGATGTGGAGGATGAGTTGACTTAGGAGAAGGTCCCGGTGGAGGTGTGGATGGATGAGTGAAGAAGTTGGCTAATATCAATGTGGTGTTCGTCAAGGCCCTGTTGGTGGAGTCGTCCATTCGTATGTTCCTCTCGGGGAGCCTGTGTGGGCATGGAGAAGCAATATCCATACCTCTTTCATTCTATTTGAGCTTATGATAACACATCAAGTCCTTTTCTATGATTCCAAGTCTTATGTTTCAGCCCCTATGCCATTCATATGCATTCATGTTAAGTTGGCAAATTTATGATGATTTTACACTTATGTTAAGTTTTTAGGAATAGTGTTTTAAATGTAATATTGCATGCTTGTTGGGGCTGATTTATTCATAATTACTCTTGTCATGTACATTTCATTTATATTCGGGGACGAATGTTCCCAAGGGGAAGATATTGTAACAACCCCAAAAAGGCTCAAAAACGTGCCTCAGAATGCCCATAATTTTAATTTCTATATATCTCAAAATTCGTTTGTTATTTTGAAAATATGACTTCACATTATTGTTCAGGGGGTCGAAATTAGAGGGAAAAGTGTCTAACCTTGATTTAAGAGCGAAAAATTAGCAATTACAAAAATTCAAGAATGCAATTTCTGAATAGTTTTCGCTTCGCGCCCCACCCCCAGTGTTATTTTGTGCATTTTCTATTTTCGGGTCCAAGGCTTTGGGTCTTGGCCCCAAGGGTTCCCATACGTGTTTTTACCAATACATAGCCTTATTTTACCCTCATATCATTCTAAACATTTCCCAATACTCACTCAAAAACTTAGTCACATTTTCACTCCCCAAACTCAAGTCCCAAACCCTCATCCAAGCTAACAGTCTCCTTCAAGGTTCTTCTTCAAGCTTCAAGTCTCCATCTCCAATTTTCACCAAGTTCTTCTCCAAGCTAAGGTATGTGGGTTTCTTTCACGAGTTCCTTTCACCCATGATACCCAAGACTCTTTTTACTCAAATTGCATAATCTAAAGTTGATTTACAAATGGATCTTGCATATTATGAAATTCACTGCACATAATGTTAAAGCTATGTAAAGTTATGACTGTTTTGCCATATTTTGAGCTATAAATATTTGATCTATTGTAAGATTTGAGAAAGGGTTTTGATATATATTGCTTGAGGCTGTTGCAAGGTGTTAATTTATGGTTTTACAATGGATTTTCTTGCATGATTGCATCTCTATATTTCATGATTTTATACTAGCATTACACACCCTCTAATTGTTTGATAAAATGTTCGAATGTGGTTTCTTGAGGAGTTGAAGGTCCAAAAAGCATGAGATATGATATGATAGACTATATTATGATGGAATGAGCTTATGTATATGATAAATTCTATATAAAGTGTTGAACTTGACCACGCCCAATCTGGGGGGACTAAGAACCCAGGTAACCTAGATGGGGGTTTGTACTCATCAACCTAGGGAAGGGTTTGTACTTCTCCACCAGGTGATGGGGTGACATAATCACTAACCTAGATTAGGGTTTGTACTCATCAACCTAGGGAAGGGTTTGTACTTCTCCACCTAGGTGATGGGGTGGCATTATCACCAATCTAGATAAGGGTTCGTACTCATCCACCTAAGTGAAGGGGAGTTATCATCACTAACCTACCAAAGGGTTGTACATTTTGAAATCTAGCTTGGTATCTTGTACACATATGATACCCTATATGAGCATGAGTTACTTAAGCATGTTTTACTTATGCGTTGATCATACATGCCATATTACTATATTATGCCTATTTTCTATTATTATGTATTTAGATGATGATGCCTATCTTTTGTTGCATTGCATCCTACATACTTAGTACATTCAAACGTACTAATGCATACTTTATGCCTACATTATATCACCATGTAGGAACTGGTGCCCAAGTTGATCCTCTTCCTCCTCCACATGGCTAGTTCGATACTACTCAAGCTAATTGATGAGTCCTCCACTTCGGGGACCTTAGTCTATGTTGCTCTTATTATGTATTGAGAAACTCTTCTTTGGTTTCTATCTTGACTAGGAGGGTGATCTCGTTACTTTGTCTTGGCCCCCGCTCTTATCTATGTAGTAGAGGTGTTGTTGGACATGCTATGTATCTATGATATGAGCCTTGACTCTTTTGTCTCTTGATTGTGATGTTATACAATGTTTTTTTTACCTTAGTCCTTTTTCTTGTTTTCTAAACGTTGGCATGTTACTTAAGAATTAACTCTCTCTCCGTTAGTCCCAATTTCCTTGTTTATGCTTATCTCTTATGTTGTCATTTTTATTTGCTTCCGTGACCAAGGATGTGTAATGATATGCAAAGAGGATTATTTGAGGTTCCTTCCCCATTCTCCGATCACGACTAGGCCCTAGGTCCAGATTGTGACATCTTGGCCATACCGGAAAGGTTAGAAGGGTTTACGGTTTACTGTGATGGCTTAAGAATTGGTTTGGGATATATTTTGATGTAAAATGGCAAGGTTATAGTATTTGCCTCTAGCAACTTTAGGTGCATGAGAGAACCCATGATTTTGAATTGGCGGCCGTGGTGTTTGCTTTGAATATATGGTGTCATTATTTGTATGGGGTTCGTGTTGATGTGTTTACCGGCCATAAGAGCCTCCAATATGTTAACACAAAAAGATATTAACTTGAGGCAAAGAAGGTGGTTAGAGCTCCTTAAGGTTATGACATAAGCGTGCACTGTCATCCCGACAAAGCTAATGTTATGGCCGATGCTCTAATAGAGTGTCCATGGGTAGCCTAACTCATTTTAATGTTGGTAACAAGCAAGTGGCTAGAGAAGTTCACCAGTTAGCTAGGTTGGGGGTTATGTTGAATGAAATTGAAAATGTTGATGTAGTGGTTGTTAATGGTTCCAAATCTTCTTTTATTGAGGAAGTCAAGTCAAAATAAGACTTTTACCCTGCCTTGCTAGAGTTAAAGGCCTTGGTAAAGGATGGTAAAGTAGAGGTTCTCTCCCAAGGGGGAGATGGTGCCCTTAGGTACCAAGGTAGGTTATGTGTGCTTAATGTTGATGGGTTGAGGGATGTCATTATGAAGGAGGCACATGATTCATCCTATTTAATTCATCCACATTTCTACAAATGTATAGAGACTTAAGGGAGGTGTATTGGTGGGTGGTTTGATCTAGGGGAGATGGCTTTGTTAAGCCAAGATTTTGTTGTTGAAGCTTTGGAGAAAGTGAGGTTGATAAGGGAGAGACTGAAGACAGCCCAAAGTAGACAAAAGTCCTAATCCAATGTGAGGAGAACAGATCTTGAGTTTAATGTTGGTGATTGGGTTTACTTGAAGGTCTCACCCATGAAGGGTGTGGTCCAGTTTGGCAAGAAAGGGAAATTAAGCCCAAGGTTTTTGAGACCATATAGAATTTTAAGTAGAGTTGTTAAGGTTGCATATGAATTGGAGTTGCCTATGGAAATGAATATGGTGCATCCGGTTTTCCATGTGTCTATGTTGAGGAGATGTGTTGGTGACCCAAATGATATAGTGCCTTTAGAAGTTGTGAGTGTTGTGGAGGATAATTTAACCTATGAGGAGGTCCCGATAGAGATGTTGAATAGACAAGTAAGCAAAGATGTGACTTCCGTAAGAGTCCTCTTTGGAGAATCAACGAGTCAAAAGTGTCACTAGAGAAACTGAAGCGGACATGGATAAGCAATATCTGTACTTCTTTCATCTATTCAAGCCTAAGATAACCACTATGTCCCATCTACAATTTCAGGTCTTAAGTTTCAGCCCTCAGGTCATCTTGCATGAATTTATGTTCATGGTAACAAATTTATGGTGATTTTTAATATTCATGTTGAGCCTTTTTGAAAATGAAGTTTAAGTGCATTTGTTGCATTCATGTCGGGCTAAAAGCTTCATAATTACTTCTATTACTCATGTTTCTTTTACATTCAAAGTACGAATATTCCCAAAGAGGAGATATTGAAACGCCCCTCATGTGCTTTGGAATGCCCTATAATCGTAATTTCCATATATTTGAAAATTCGAGTGTGATTTCGGAAATCCAACTTCATATTCTTGATCAGGGGGAAAAGTTGAGTTGTGGGTATAACTTGGATTTTAGAAGACCCATAGCGAAAAATAATTTTCGCTAATTTCTGAATTTTCATTGTCTGTCCGCACCCAGGCCGTGACGCACCTGGGGCACGAGCTAGTATTATTTGTCCTGCACGTCTAGTCCGCATCGCGCTAGGGGCACGGACCAGTGTAAATATTTCCATAGTTTTCTTATTTCATCCAAGGGCATTGGGGTAATATCCTAATGCCCATTTAAACGTGAAATCTCCTATACTTAGCCATTTTCAACTCTATAACTCACAAAACCCTCTCCAAAACCTCTCTACAACTTTATCAAATCTCTCATTCAAGTTGAAGGATTTCAAGCTCAATTTTGGAACTCCAGAACTCATCTCAAGATTCAAGTCTCCTTCAAACTTATTTCACAAAAATCGAAGTTCGAGGTATGTCGGTCTTCATCCATGGGTGCTATCACCCATGGAGCCCAACCTTCTCTTTTTATGAAAATTGCATGAGTTCAAGTTGTACTACTTATGGGTATCTTTTATTATGAAATATGAACATAAATTATGTTGAAGTTTTATCAAATATTGATTGATGATGCATGAATATCTACTTCATACTTATTCTATGAGTTGATTTATATCTATTGAGATTATGCAAGATTTGAGCTATGAAAAATATGAACTATGATGCACTTTTCATACTAATTTCATGATACCCAATTTTGGGGTTTTACTACAATATTGGTGGGTTGATTTTTAATTGATTTTACTCTTCCTGTCTACTCTTGAGTTGCATGATTTTGAAAAAGTATCATGAACCCACCATGTATTTAATGAAATTACATGACAAGAATTCTCGAGTTGTTTACATGATTTACAAGTCAAGTGACTTTATGATGATTAAGGGCTTTCAAGCATATATTTAATTCATGAAAAGTATCCATGATTTTTCAAGTAACAAGTTGTTCCCTATTTCAAGATTTTTACCTCTTGTGAGCAATTTCATGTTAAATCAAGAGTTCATGTATGCTTATTATCTACTCTTATGTTCAAGTTAGTCTCACTAGTAGAGGTCAACATTTTTAAGAGCTACTAATGTCATGTTATCATGTTTCTTACAAGTTATTAATGCTATGATTATTTCAAGTGTTCCATGGGATTTGACTTAGCACTGATTGAGGCTTAAGATGGGGATTCGACACAAGGGGTCCTTATATAAAGTCTTTAGTCTCTAAAATATGTGCCACCATAGGATTATATTTTACCATTGCTATACTAGTGGATCTATCTAGTGCACATTATTATGTTTATCATATTTGGTTTGCCTTGGCAAGTAGACCACATTTCACCGAGGGTGTCATGCCCGGTCATCTGTACCAAGAGAGTGTCAAGTCTTAGGTTCCAAGTTGTAGCTTCTTGGTCTATGTCAGTTGAGGTCTCTTCCCATATATGTATGATATATTATGCAAGTTAAATGTTTTACAAGCATGTTTTATTACAAGCATTGATCATGCATATCATATTGAGATTATATATCCATTGATTATGATTATGCATTTTGAATATATTGGCTTACGTCTTTATTGCATTATACCCTGCATACTAGTACATTCAAATGTACTAATGTATACTCTATCCGTACATGATATCACCATGTAGGAACTGGGGAATCTTTGATCATCCTCCTCCTCGTGGCTGGTTCGATTCCTTGAAGAAGACTTTGATGATTCATCAATTTTGAGGGCAATATCTACTTATTTCATGCTATTTGAGACTTATTCCATATGTTATGAGGGTGAGCTCGAGGAATGTCTTGGGCCCCGCTCCATTCTAAAGTAGAGGTGTTGTCGGATACTATGTTAGTATATGCTATGAGCTTGACTCTTTTACACTTTTATGATTATCAAAGACTTCTCTTAGTCCTTCTTTACCCTTTTTATTAATTGACTCTTATTATTGTTTAATTTTGCTTCCACAACCAAGGATGTGTGCATGTTACAATCAAGAGACTTGTTTGGGTTGTCTTCTAACTTCTTATTCGTCGTGTCACATCTGGGCCCTAGGCTTGGGTCGTTACAATATTCCCAGTGGGTTTGACCCTAACCTTGGTTAGGTTATATATCTTGACAACGACCGCTTATACCTTCAAAAATAAGGTGTACCTTTGGTGACATCAGTGGGTAGGAGTATTTGTGTTCTTCGTTGATTTACTTCAGCTTTAGTTTCCATTTGCTGAGTACTGTGTTGTTTGGTGCTCACCCCTTTGCTACATTTTTTTAGATTGTGATCCCAGATTCTCTTAATTTGATTTCTTATTATCAAATTGAGCTTCTGGATTCTTGACAGATAGCGTCTTGTCTCTTCAGCAAACCCTCTAGGATTCTATATTTATGTTATATTCTATTCGAGAACTACAAATTGAGACTTGTACTTTCTTTCAACTATTATTATCTAGTGGCTTGCACAGGTGACACCAGTCTTGGGATGGTTTGTAGACTTAATTTACCTTGTGCTTCTCCTAGTGTATTAGATTTTATTTCTTTCACTCGAATTATGTATTAAACTGAGCAGGTTTAGGCTGACTTGCCTTTGTGGGTTTGTCAAGTGTAATCACACCCTATTTTTGGGTTGTGACAATTTGGTATCAGAGCCCCAGATTCATTAGTCTCACATGTGTACAAGCCTAGTCGAGTAGAATCTTAAGGATCAGTGTAAGGACATCTGTTACTTATCCTTGAGAGACTGCAAAGATGGTTAGGAAATTCCCTATTGTTCTTTTAATTTCGATCGTGCGTGGTTATGTTGGGTTTATGAATATTTGATGGTATGCTTGTACATATGCATGTATCTATCCTACTAGGTTATTCTTTAGTGGTGGGAACTCGTGTGGTGTTTTGGCAGGAATATGAAATGCCATTATGTGGTTTGGAATTTGATCTAGCTCTAAGAAAGAGGTAATGGGCTTAAGGGTGAATGTGTGGTCAGCCTTGGATTATCTTATAATCAGAAGCGATTTGGGTTTGGTTAAAGTCCGATGAGGCACCATATTATTTTTCGTTACCCATACCATGTGGTATTTTCCTGATCTATTAGATATTTAGGGTGACCCATAAACCCGTTATGGTGTAGTTAGAGGAATGGCTATGTTATTGATGTTCACGCTCCAACAATAAAGCGGTCGCTATAAAGTGTAAACCTAGCTAGAGGCTAGAATCGAATCCACAGGGAATATAGGGTTTGACCAAATGGACTCACCAACAATCATTTCAAGTATCAATCGACTATATTCTCTAGAATGGGGGGGTTTTGTAAATTGGAATGAAATAAATACAAAAACTATACTAATAATCACCAAGAGACAATCAATTTGAGGAGCAACTTCGAAATTGTGTTCCCAATGATTCACTAAGTTAAATACCCTGGATAACATAAACCTAATTGAGAAATTACATGTACGATGGTAACTTAGGTTCTTCCAGCCCTCTTGTAAAGGTGAAGGTCGAATTTCACCATGGCACTCGGTTGGTAACCATGGTGTGCCAACTAACCGTTACCCAGAGTCCCAATCAACCTCTCATTGGTCGGGTTTGGTTGATTAGATGAGAACACATCAATTAAATCTTGTCATACATTTCCTTTTCCTATTCATCACTACCTTAGTCGGGATCATGACAATAGGCGGGGTTTGGTGTAAGCCACCACTAAACAACATGCAATCCGAAGGAAAATGGATAATACATGCAAATACCCAATCAAAGAAATGCAAATAATCCAGGTTATTAGTAGTTAGTTACTCATGGTTCCGGCAACCCCAAGTTGTGGGCGTTTAGAAAGTCATTACTAGGGGGAAATCACAAACAATGAATATAATAAACATGGTTTAGAAATTACCCAAAGAAAATGAAGAACAAAAACCACCTTGATGTTGAAATCATAAGCTTGAAGAATGGAGTTTGATTATATGTGATTTCAAATTTGGTCCCAAAGTAAAACCCTAAGTATCTACACTAAGCCCTAGAAAAAGCTCTAAAAATATTCTTTAGAATCTCTCCCTCTCTGATCTGAATAATAGTTCCCCCTTTTAAAACCCTAACTTAAACTACTCATACTATTTACAAAAAGGACCTAAAAATAAATAAAAAAAGTTTGGTAGGCATCAGTTACAATTCGTAGAACAACTCGTAGGGTGACCTACGAGTCATAATCATGCTTTCGTAGTCAGCACTTAGCATTTTTGACTCAGCAGCTACGACCATAATACGAGTCATGGTCTGGTCTACGACTCATACCCTGGGCTCATATCGTTGACTTCAATTTCTCATATTTTGATATTAGGAAGCGATTAATCACTACGACCATCTCCTACCACTCGTAGCTTGGACTTCAACTCATAGTGAGTCTAGTAGATCTTCAATTTCAATAAAATCAACTACTTTTCCCCAAAATTAGGCCAATCTGCATTTTCTACAAAAACATATACAAAAATACATAAAAAATCATTAAAAAAAATCACATTATGAACTTGCAAAATCCCTTGTTTTAGACAATAAACATGTTGTATTTCGACAACACATCAACACCTCAACTTAAAACTGTTGTTTGTACTCAAGAGACGACTCAATCTACATAGACAATAAGTAATACATGGCAATCATTCCAATGGCATACACTTCTCTCAATTTCAGTTTAGGTACACAAATTAGGATTTTTAACAACAATTTGATTGTATGGCTACCAAGCAGACCAAGGCACATTGATGCATTTGATAATCCAACTATGACAGGATAAGGAGTATCAACAATTCACAATCACTATATAAGTTATTTGCTAACCATGTAATGCAAATACACTCACATAAAAGAAGTCCCTCTGTTTCACTCAATAAGCAATCACAGAAGGTTGAGGGACTGTGCAAGCACACCCACTCTCGCAAATGAGATTCATATATGATAACCAATACCATACGCTTGCCCATATCCTAACACTTTGCACTGTTGACTAGTTGGATTAGGATTACTTTAGGACTTCACATGCTTGTAAGTAGGCTCATGGGGCTTTCGTAAGGTACTTTTGGGTAATTAGTGACTAAAACCCATCCTTGAACCACGTTTTTCAATATTTTCACCTTATTTACTCAACCATTTTCACTTTATCCTCCCTCATTCTACACTTTCAAGATTTTTTAGGTATGTTCTTTTCATTCTTCATCTTGTACCTTATTTGTGAATTCATTTTGCTATTCTTCTCATTCTAAGGAAACTTTTCTTCTTTCTCTCTCACCCGGTACATAATTTTCCATCCTTTCTTTCATTTCCAACCAATCACCTCATTTTTGCTACTATACCACAACATTAGTCACCCTCTACTTAGACTTTTAGCCTGAGGTGAAGTACATAATATCCATTCCCTCAGGGCCACCTTTGGTAGCCACCCTTAGCTTAGGATTTTTACCACAGTCAAGGTTCGCATGTTCAAGGATAGATAAGGTCCAATATCAAAGTATTTCACTAGACAAAGTTAGGCTAGCTAGGTGTCAAGAAAGAAATGGGTATATGTAAGGCTCAAACATTTGTAACAAAGGGTAAACTCTTTCATTTGGTGAATCATTTAGGAAAAAACAAACTAATTTAAAGAAAAACGACCTAAAATCCCTTCCCAATCAACAAAGTCTTCAGTCCAATTCAATGTGACAAGGCAAGTTCTGAATCAGTGTACAATGCATGAATATGACAAAATTAGCTCTCACACACATGGCATTGCATAAATAACCAACATAGACTCATAGGTTACCCTTCAAGCATCAACTTGCTTTTGCTTTATTAGAATAAACATTACCAAACCAATCATATGAAGGATTGCAATAGTAACCAACAATCCCCAAAAAATTTGTGGTACCCATTTTCCAACACATACAATAAAATCACTCAAAACTATATACATTCCAAAAGTGTTAATCGTCATATATCCACAAATTATCTACAACACATAAAACATGTTGTTTAACAAAAAAGTAAAATCATCCACAAGAAAAAAGAAACACGGCAAGACAACCTTTGGATATCAAAATAGGATAGTTATGGACTAAAAGCTACTCATACTTCACTTAAGTCTATAACTTCCCATACCCTAACAAAAATGATACTTCGTCCTCAAAGTAGATATACATAACAAAATCAAACAAAAAATATCATCCAAACAGTAATAAAAACTAAATTATCGAAAAAAATAACAATAAAACAAAGTAACTATCAATAGTATCAAGAACAAAGTATCCAAAATTAAGCATGTGAGTCAAAAGTAGCAAACACATGATACTCAAGCACTGACATCAGTCTGGTCCTGGGGTTCTCTCTCATCCTGGGTGGTCTAGACAGCAGTTGAACTCAAGGTACTAGCTCCATGTAATCTTTGTTGCTCCCGAGCCTACCTCTCTTGCTCTTAGACTCTCTCACCACCAGGTCAATAATCTGCTCCTCCAGCTCTGCCTCCTCCTCAGTAATCCTCTATCTCTTCTGGGCCACCTCTGTATCATCACCCTCTAGAGGCCTCTTCTCGGGAGCGTGTGGACGATCTACAAATAGATCAAACAAGTACTCACCCATAGGTGCCTCGTTCGGGGCTTGCTATCAGGGCTGCTAATTATATTATCAAGTCGGTCTTGAACTTTTCCAACTCCTATTGTATGGTAGCCAAATCTTTAGGATGAGCTCCTCAAGCCTCTTCTGGACCCTAGCCTCGAAAGCATCGACCCTAGCATCCACTACATTAACTTTCTGATTTAACTCAGTTAGGTAAATGCCTTGGACCACTCCTCCGAGTCCTGCACTGTCTGATGAATCCATGGCTTGATTTGGTTCATCAACTTGCTAAGTTGGGCCTCTGTCCTAGTCAAGCTGCATACTAAAGCTTAAAATGCAAAAAAAAGACATATAGGTATGTATGCAGAAGTAACCTGTGAGGTAGAAGGCTCTGCCGAAGGTGTAGCTATGGAGGGCAACGCCTTGGTGCCAATTGCTAGAGGCTACTCTGATGCAACAGGAGTTGAGGTGGTCGAAACTAGAGTCGACTCCTCAGTGGATGGCTCGATAGGAAATGTCTCAGGTATAGGAGGAGCAATTACTCTCTGAAGAGACACCAGATTCTCATTAACATTGATAAGGCTGGGATCCATAGTATGGAGGCCCTCAATGTGTGGGTCTATATGAAGAGAGACTCGCACTCCGGCCTCAATGCATGGTTTGCGTATCAAGATAAGGAATGACAATAAGGTATTCCTTTGGAGCGCAGACTCATGAATCTACTCAGCCATGACATACGCCCAATCAATCTCATAGCTAGCTAAGATACTGGATAGCAACATGTCCCTCTCCAAGGTGAATATAGTATCTGTGAATGTAGGCCTGATGCATGACCGGAGAATGGCCCACAAGAATTTTGCTGAAAAAGAGAGGTGGGACTTCATGTAGGCTCGGCATGGTTGGTGATCCATGTAGGCTCGACATTACCCTCCACTATCTGGCTCGTAACCCACCTGAGGAGCTTGGTCCTTATATCAATAGTCTTCTCGGTCACAGCATGCTGCATCTTATCAATCTTGATATAGTACTCGGCTGTGTGCTGTGGTACCCTGTAGTTAAGACCAAACTGAACCTGGCAGATGGTTTCTTTGGAGATGTCTACTCTCTGACCTCAAACGAAGACCCTGTGCAACCTGGGATGATCCATACCCTTCCTTCCCTTGGGAAGATCTTGGAGGATGGTAGCGGCATAGGTGGCATAGAAGTCTCTAACCACAAGTGGGGCATACTTGCCCAGCCGCTCTGATAACCACTGGAACCCATGTCGATCAATCTCTGTCGTTAAAACCTGAGTCATTTAGCCGAGACTCCCCGTAATACTATCTGATAGGTTTTCCTATTCCTTTGGCTCTTGTTCCTTCTAATAAATCTCTTGCGTACCCTCGATTCCCCATCGGTGATGATGAGGATCAATGACAGAGATAGATGGGTAAACTGATGACTCCACTGCTACTTCATCCTAAGGTGCGTCATCGGACTCAGTCTAGTCCATATTAACATATGTGTCGGACTGGGAGGCACTATCACTTGACCCTCAGACCGGTCCTCATCCATATTTTCATCCCTCAATTGTCTGTAAAATTCTCTTATAGCAGTACCTCTAGCTTTTGGGGGCATTGTTCCTGAAAAATTTACATCATAACTTCATAATCAACCCCTAAACTATCATATCAAATAAAGAAAGAAACAAAAACAAAAAGGGAAACACACAAACAAAAAAAATCAACACTACACCAGTTGCAGGTTGTAGGTACGAGGAACAGGTACGACTCGAAACGAGTTGTACTGTGGCCCTATAGTATAAAGGTTCCTTGGAAGAAAATCAAAATCAAAATGCGTATGAGGCACAGGTACGGCTCGTAGTTGAGACTACGAGTTGTAAGATGGCTCGAACTAATTTCCAATAGCCAAATTTAAATAAAAGCATGCTAATGAGACCCAACTACGGTTCGTAGTGAATAGTATGACTTATAGGTGGGTCTCGTAAGACAAGTGTTAAGGGACCACAGGTAATTGTTATTCCCTACGAGGGGGCCACTACGACTCGTAGGTTCTTCTACGAGTCATAGGTAGCCCTTGTAGCAGGGAATATCAGATACTTGTGGTGTTTTCAACCTTACCATGTGAAGAATAATCAAGAAACCACAGATATCAAACAATATTTGAAGCAATTTTCAAACTATATAACAAGCACAACAACATCGCATGACACCTAATCATGATAATTCAATCTAATCCTAAACAATGAATTCATCCCAAATGACAATCAAGCAAACATATACTTTACCACGTGTTCGAGAATTCGAACAAATATTCAATCCCTGAACTCATTACAATCAAAACCATTGTACAAATATAGAAGTTCACAGGCATTAGATGCAAATTCATACAAAGGATTTCCCTACCGACAATTTTTAAACCAAAAACACACCCACAACAAAATTACATCTTGATATGACTCTATTAGCTAATCAACCATTAAATATTCAGTACACACACATGATCAACACTAGATATGAGAAGGTATAATTATCACAACCAACCAACAGGGGTGATTTCATAATTTAAAACAACATTAAGGAAGTCTAGTCGACAGAGCCCTAATTCTCATTTCCATATATCAGTCTTCTTGTGGGTAGTCCTAGTACTAGTTTCAAACACACAATCGTACGAGAATACCAAAAAACACTAAAATATGTGTGCGAAAATTAACCAAGAATCATACCTTTTGAGAATTTGATGACCAATTTAACACAATGAGAAAAAAGGGAAGAGTCGAAATTCTAGTTGATGATACTTGCCGAAAAAATCATCAAAATGTGACGTGGGTGATCGGGAAAGGGAAGGAAATAGTGTAGGGAAAAGAATATTTGAACAAGAATGGGGAATTAGGGCTTAAAATTGTAAGTTAAAGGGTCAAAATGATTTTGACCCTTTACATACCCTAATCGAGTCAACTTTACAAATTCTGCATTTTGGGCCTACGAAACTCCCACTACGACTAGTAGGGCTACCTATGACTCATAGCTTATGGTTTCATAGTAGACCCAAGCACTTAGATAAATTCAGAAATCATACCTAGGTACTATGAATCCCACTTACGACTCATAGGGGACCCTACAAGTTGTAAAGTTGGCTCATAGTGTATGTGCCAACTTTAATCAAACACTGTTCTCCTCTACGAGGCATGACTACAAATCATAGTATGCACTACAGCTCATCATCCTGGTCATAGAGGCTGCTTTAGATGCCACACTTTCAGCACTTGATTCACACCTATGATCCAACATATCAAAGTACTCTAATCTTCAAACAACACAACTGGTTTAATGTCTTAAAAATCAAAACAAAAATAAATCCACTACCCATCAATTCAAAAAACAAAAATAAACTTAAAACAAGCCAAAAATATGAAAGATAATTGGGTTTCCTCCCAACAAGTGCCTTGTTTAACATCGTGGCTCGATTTAGTCATCATCAATCATCATAAATCCTCAATGGGCTATACCTCGCTCTTGAGATCATCTGGGTTCTTCATTGACTGGCAAAAATCAAAAACAATCTCTGCATCGTTGACTCTAAACCTAAGTTGACCGGAATCTGTGTCAACCAGTGCTCTCACGATGGCCAAGAATGGTCTCCCCAAAATAATAAGGACCACAAAGTCAACCTCATAGTCAAGAATCATGAAATCTGCTGGAAAGATAAACTTATCAACTTACACTAACATATAAAAGAGAATTCCCTCTGGTTTCTTGATTGTTCTATCTGCCATGAGTAACTGCATTCTTGTGGCAGTAGGCGAACCAAGACCAAGCTTTTTGATAATATCAAGAGGCATCAAATTTATGTTGGCTCCAAAATCACATAATGCTCTTGCAAACTTTACATCACCGATGATACAAGGAATGGTGAATGCACCGAGATCTTCCCTCTTTCGGACTAAGCATTTGGTCATAATAGCACTACATTATTAGAGCTCTTGCGAAAGCTCTTAGCTTACCGTCTTCTTTTTCATCACCAAATCCTTCATATATTTAGCATACCCGAGCATCTTCTCCAATTTTTCTAAAAGGGGGATGTTAATTGACAATTGCTTCAACATAGAAAGGAAGTGTTTGAATTTACCATCCTCCTCCTTTTTCTTGAGTCATTGAGGAAAAGGTGGAGAAGGTTTTGGGATCATCTTTGCCCTTTTTTGCTCGTTCACTTCTTCACTTTGCATCCCATTGCTTTCTGAACCTTCTTTGTCAACCTCAACCTTGTCATCGACACCCTTCTCATAAGCTTCATCGCCAACCATCGGCATTGGGGGATCTATGGTGCTTTTCCCACATATCGTCATGACCCCCATGCAATGTCCATCATTCTTTGGATTTTGAACCTTATTATTTGGCAAAGTGTCCATTTGGCATTGGTTAAATTGAGAAGATACTTGCCTAAATTGTTGCTCTAACTATTTGATGGCCACCGAATGAGATTTTATCTTTTGAGTGATATTTGAGATATTTGATTTCATCACTTTTAAAGTCTTGTCCTGATGGTCGGACCTCTTCAGCAATTTCTCAAACATTTCCTCAATCCTAGAATTGCTAGACCTGGCATCATGATTATGGGGAGGCACATAGGGACCATTCCTATACTCATCTATTCACCCCCACTCAGCCTCCGGTACTCTTTCTCTTTCATAATAACCGCCACAGGTTATCTCTATACTCACCCTCTCTATTATAGTTTCAACCTTGATCTCCAGAACCTTACCTCCAATAGTCCGAGTTGGACCCTTGAGCATTGTTTTAGAAACCCGCATTTGATTACTCACAAAGAAACTATCTTCATCAAAAAAGGATTCGTCATACATGGGTGCCTTTAGAGGTTTGGTGAGTAATCGCATGAACACTTGCTTGGTTTTATTTCAATACCAAGTCCGTACTTGTGCGAAGTTTAGCAAGTTGTTTCATAATCTCCTCATTCACCTTGGCTTGCTCATTGTTGATGTTCACCGCACAAGAAGTTTTAGTTTCACCTCTCTCTCTCTTTGGCCCCATTCTCTAGTTGTTTTGACCACTTGCTCCATTCTTTTGGTGATTTGAGCAAAAGGTTGATCAAGAAACATTCCGCCCATAACGGTATCAGCACAAGCTTACTATTCTCATCAAGAGCCCGATAGAAGATCTCTACTAAGGCATAATCAGTAATTTTGTGATCCGGAACCATCCTCAAGCACTTGGTGAATCTTTCCCACGTTGTATTGATCGAATTACCCGACAATTGCTCAAAGTTGTTGATTTGATCTTTGAGTTTAAGATTTTTGGACCTCAGAAAATACCTCTCTAAAAAGGCTCTTTGTAGCTCAGGCCAACTTGTGATCGAACTTTATGGGAGTTTTTAAAACCATATTTTCGCGTTTCCAGTTAGAGATAGAGGGAACACTCTTAAATCAACCGCATCCATTGAAAGATTTTGTATGCCCATCACACTCTTGCAACATTATGGAGATAACTATGCGGATCCTCTGAAGGTAGCCCCATAAACAAACCACGATTTTGAAGCATTTGTAGAAGACCACTAGACATGGTGAACTTAGTGTCGGTTTGTAGTGATGGCAACCCTATCGCTTTTATGACATCCATGGCCATAGTGTTCAACACATATTGATTCCAACCATAAGCATTTTTGTTGAAGTCCCTATAGTGTGGCCTATTCTCCCTTTATGGTGGCTTTTCCTCTCTACCCACACCTTCATCATGTTGACCAATAGCTCCATCAATTGTGATGTCCTCACTTTCTTGAAACATTCTTCTTGCAATTTGGTGGATCTCCAAGTTGATTGGAACTAAGGGATTGCCTTGGCTCCTTGTGTTGGGCATACAAATCGAATATGCCCTGCAATACAAATCAAACCAAAAAAAACACAACAAAAGTAAAATACAAGAGAATATAGAAATTAACACTTGAATTAATTACCAGTGAAATGAAGTCAAAAACCCAGTTGTATTCCCCGACAACGGTGCCACAAATTTTGATGTTCATGCTCCAAAAGTAAAGCGATCGCTATCAAGTATAAACCTAAGCAAAGGCTAGGGTTGAATCCATAGAGAATACAGCGTTTGACCAAATTGATTCACCAACAATCATTTCAAGTATCAATCGACTATATTCTCTAGAATAGGGGAGGATTTTGCAAATTAGAATGAAATAAATACAAAAACTATACTAATAATCATCTAGAGACAATCAATTTGAGAAGCAACTTGAGAATTGTGTTCCCCATGATTCACTAACTCAAATACCACGGATAATATGAACCCTAATTGAGACATTGCAAGCAGGATGGTAACTTAGGTTCTTCCATCCCTCTTGTAAAGGTGAAAGTCGAATTTCACCATGGCGCTTGGTCGGCAACCATGGTGTGCCAACTAACTGTCACCCATAGTCCCAATTAGCCTTTCTTTGGTCGGGTTTGGTTATTTAGACACATCAATCTAATCCTTTCATCCATTTCCTTTTCCTATTCAGTACTACCTTTGTCAGAATCATGACATAGGCGGGGTTTGGTGTTGGCCACTACCAAACAACAAGCACTCTAAAGGAAAATGAAAAATACATGCAAATACCCAATCAAAGAAATGCAAATAATCTGAGTTATTAAAAGCTAGCTACTCATGGTTCCCACAATCTCAAGTTGTGGGGGTTTAACTACTCATAACTAGGGCTAAGTCACAAACAATGAATATAATTAACGCGGTTGAGAAATTACCCAAAGAAAATGAAGAACAAAAACCACGTTGATGTTGAAATCACAATCTTGAAGAATGGAGTTTGATTACAAGTTATTTTAAATCCCCAAATTTGGTCTTCATAGTAAAACTGTAAGTATCTACACTAAACCCTAGAAAAAGCTCTTAAAATATTCTCTAGAATCTCTCCCTCTCTGATATGAATAATAGTCCCATTTTTAAAAACCTAACTTAAACTATTTATGCTATTTACAAAAAGGACCTATAAATAAATAAGAAAAGTTTGGTCGGCAGCAGTTACAATTCGTAGAAAGATTCGTAGGGTGACCTACAAGTCGTAATTGGGCTTTCATAGTTCTCACTTGGCATTTTGGATTCAGCTGCTATGATCCATACTATGAGTCTTGGTATGGTCTACGACTCATACCCTAGCCTCATATGTCTGACTTCAATTTCTTATATTTTGATATTGGGAAGCTGTTAATCACTACGACCAGTTCCAACGACTTGTAGCTTGGACTATGACTTGTAGTGAGTCTCGTAGATCATCAATTTTAACAAAATCTGCTATTTTTCCCCAAAATTAGGCCAACCTACATTTTCTACAAAAAAAACACAAAAACATATAAAAACCATTAAAAATCACATTAAGAACTTGTAAAATCCCTTGTTTTAGACATCAAATGTGTTGTATTTTGACAGCACATCAGTTATCAGCACAATAAACATAGGATTACGATTGTTAAGTTTGTCAAATGAGTGTTGCTTAGTATGTGCAGGGGATATGACACTGTGGTCATTGAATCAAAACTTCCACTAAGTCTTCTTGAAGTGGGTATATAGAATGAATGATTATAATACAAGTAGTACAGAGGTATCCATATCTACTTGGCTAGAATTATGGACTATGTGATCACGCCCAAACTACACCTCCAAATCAAGGTATAAGTGGTCATTGTCAAGATATGGAACCTAACAATGATTAGGATCAATCCCACAAGAAATAATGTCTAGACTTGGAATAACTATAAGCAATTAGATTGAATTAATTGACTTATTTCTCGAAAGACAGGTTTCTGTAAAATGCAATAAATATACCTAGACTAGAGTCAAACCGTCAAATGCAAGTGGTGTGAAATTAGTGATACAAGTAACTAGGGTGTTGTGTTCCCTATGAATTCCTAACATGGTATAACTAGATAATCATAACCTTTTCTAGTGTGCACCATGCAGAAATGTTAAGTTATATTTTCCCAACCCTTTAATCCTTTCACCACGTGGTTTGATCCAACCCTGCGGTGTTGCATTACTAACCCTTACCTATCTCTCAGTATAACTATCGGTTTAAGTTGATTAGATGAGAGTAATCACATTGAATCTTGTTAATTATCCCTAATCCCATTCATTACCCCATTTATCCAGTAAGTAAGAATTAGGCGAGTTCTAACATTGGCCACTGTTAAAAAATATTCAAATTGAAGAGATAATTAATACACATACACACACTTTCCAAGGATTATGAGTTATCCAGTTTTTAATTTGTTAGTTCTTTATGGTTCTCACAACCCTAGTTATGGATTCAGCTACTCATACTTATTGTAGATGAAAAAATCACATTATGGAATAGCATAACTATTCACCCATAACGATAAAGTGAAGAACACAAAATCTGAAATCTTCACAAGAAATCATGATGTTATAGCTCAAATGTATAATCAAAAGTAATCTCCAAGAATAAAGTAATAATCACAAGTAATGAGTTCTTGTTGTTCTGACTGCTCTCCCTCTAAAAAAACCTAAAAATCCTATTTATTATAAGTTGAAATCAAATCCTAATGAAATAGGAAACTAGAATCAAAAGTTCGGATGAACATAGTCACGGGTCATAGATGAAATCATGGCCTATGACTGGCCTTCGTAGACTGCAATGCGCAAAAGCTACCTTCCATATACGAACTCCTCTTACGGACTGTCTTCTGACTTACGGCCCGTAAGGGGTTTCCTTTATTCACTCTTCAGAAAATCTTCAAAACTCTAATCCTCAACGCACGAACATATTTATGATCCATCACCCAACTTATGACCCATAGAAGTCTTCGTCTGACAACAGTTCAACACTTAGGCATCATTTTTTATCTTCAGCATATGAACAAGTATACGGGTCGCCAACTAGTTTACAGCTCTAATTACACATATCTCCAACATCTAAAAATTAGCCTTTTACTGGACCTAACCCACGAACACATCTATGGCTCGTTGAATGAACCACAGCCTATAGAAAGCTTTGTACATCATCAAAAACCTGGAATCTGCTCATCCCGATTCCTGAAATCTTTGAAAAACAACACAAAAACACATAAAACCTATTAACATCATTTTGAGAACACATAAAATTCTAAGTTTAAAGCATTAAAAGTGTCATATTTTTATGGCACATCAACACTCTCAACTGAAAATTGTTGCTTATCCTCAAGCGATAGACTCAATTTACATAAGAAATATAGCAACACAAAGACCTCAACACATGGCATACATCATATCTCAATATATCATAGATACCAAACCGAACTCATTATTATATATACAAGATAGTTATCAAACAGACTCATGTAGATCAATAAAAGAAGTTCAACTATGACAAGTAAGGAAATCACATAGGAGCAAAAATTACCAAAATAGCCTAAAATCAACAAGTAATTCAAGTGGCCTCACAAAAAGAATTTTCATGTTTCACTCAGAATGCCATGTTCAACTTCAAGACTCAGGACTGACAAAAATGCTCGCTCTCATAATAAACATTCAAACATTATGTTCAGTACTGTAGGCTTGCCCCTATACTCTTGACCTTGACATTTGACTAGTTGACTTAGGAGCACTATATGACTTTCTTAGCTTGTAACATAGTCTCAGGTCCTTTGGTGTGCCACTGCGCTAGTTAGGACTTTTTCCGCACCAACACTAACATTTTTCAACTCATAGATCATTTTTTCCATTTCAAACCTTTTTCAAGTGCCTTATTCAAATTTTTATGCTCATTACTTTTTATATTTGTCAATTCTTTTACCTTTTAGCTCACATCTTAGGTATCTCTTTGTTTTTCTGAATCACCATGCTTCCTTCCCCGTTTGGTGTGATTTTCTTGCAACAACCACCCTCAACTTAGGCTTTTTGCCTAAGTTGAGGTGCACGATATACAACCTATGAACTAGGGCCACTATTGATAGTCACCGTCAACTTAGACTTTTAGATTGAGTCGAGGTGCATAATATTCAAGGAGAGACCAAGGCCAATTTCAGGGTTACATAGAAAAAAAAGACTTGGTTACTTAGGTGACTACAAAGAAAAGGATTCATGTAAGGCTAAAACATTAGGTTCAAGAGATACATAAAGCATTTGGTTGGTTATTTTTAGGTTAAGTGGACTAATACGAACAATTGACCAATTATCCTTTCCTAACCAACTAAGTCAAAGTTGGGTAGACTAAGATGGAGTTTATACTTACAGTCTCAGTCAGAGTAATAGGACAAGTTCTGAATTAACTCACAGTATAAGAATTATGAACCAAAACTAATACGCATTTGGCACTGGATACACTGTCAACCTAGACTCTTAAATCATATTTTATCATAATTAAGTCCTAACTAGTCAGAAAACACACTATCAATCACTGATTTCACATGGTTGTTATCAGAACTACATAACAATGCATAATTAAAAATAGAGGGGTATCATTTTTCATAAAAACTAACATATGCCATAGATATTGGTACAATATGCTGCAACTACTACTTACACATCCTGAACATGCCAGTTTGACTGAAAATAAATGTTTTAGGAGAGAGATCCATATATGATAACGTAATTGAATCATGCAAAATGCCTTGTTTTCATAATTGAAGCATGGGTTTCCAACATCCTAGCCTATTCACTCATCTATGAATCAATTAGTCAAATATTTAGACCCAGCTTAGCAGATCCAATATCAAATTTGCACATCCCCAACACCTCTCTGCCTCTATTAATTAAGTTGCTAATTTTGTTGTTGTTTGGTGAATCTCAATTTAATTATTCTAACCCCCCAAGTTGAACCTACAATTGCCTAATTCAATGAAATATTTCACCTCTGAAACCACCATTCCCTGGGGAATTTGACCTTGATTATAATGTTGGGTAATATGTTGATGACGTTTGTTCCTACTTCCTCTGAGTTGTAGAATTGAGCGATCATCAAAAATGGCGTCGTTGCTAGGAAATGGTGCTACTTTGTGACTGAATTGTTTGTTAGATTTAGTTCTTCTAGTTGAAAGTATTTTCCTGTTTTCTTTGTTTGTTTCATTGTGGATAAAATAGGTTTTAAGATAGAGGATGACAAAAGTGTCCATGTTGATAATGCAGCAAATGATTTTTAGAATGTCGATTAGGAACAAGTGGGGAGCACTATATCCATCCGGCTACCCCTATTGACTGGAGGAACTATATGTCACATCACTAGCATAATGTTACAACTACTTCAGTTGAAAGGTTTGTTCGGAGGGCTCACCTATGAGGATCCCTTGGAGCATCTTAGTAACTTCATCGACATGTGTGTACCTTTCAATTTCTGGGGAGTCTCTCAAGAGGTCATCAGGCTAAGGCTTTTCCTATTCTCTATCACTTGAGAAGCATTGAGGTGGCTAGTTGATCTTCCTCAGGACTCGATCACTTTATGGGAGGAACTCGAAGATGTGTTCCTTGATAGATTTTTCCATCTTTTGAAAATGGTTAAGCAGAGAAGAAGTGGGCACTTCAAAAGAATTAATGGTGACCCATTGCATGAGTCATGGTTGCAGTTCCGGAGACTCTTGCTTCATTTCCCGAACCATGGAGTCCAGGACCACCTAATGTTGCAATACTTCTATGTAAGTCTTCATGCTATGAACAAAGGCGTGGCTAAAAAGTTGGTATCAGGTGGAATTATGAAGCAAACTTTTGTTGCTGCTCTTGAGGTATTAGATGACATGACCAAGATTAATTGATCTTGCTATACAAGGGATGACCTTGTATCCTCTATGCACAAGGTTCCGTCCAAAGAGCAACTTGATAAAGATCAAGAAAGAGATGAAAACATGGTCAAAATTATGACTCATCTGGATCTCTTGACTAAGCATATAACGGGAGATAATAAAAAAAAGTGTTAATGTTGCAACTACTGTTGGAGATGTGGTGTATGATAATGTACCATATGTAGAAGGATATAATGAAGAGGCGCATTATATGTGTTATTAGATGATGGGTTCTCGATCGGCTTTTCAATGGCCCCTCAGGAATCAAGGTTGGAACAATGGTGCCAGATGGTGGATAGAGCATGGTTAGAATAACCTCAAGTTAGAGATTGGAGAGATCGTGATAGAGCAAAGCATAGGTATGTTCCACCCCATCATAGGGTAAAGGTTGCTGACCCTGTGGCGAACCCGAAAAACCTTTGGATTGAGGATATGTTGACCCAAATCTTGAATAAGATTGAGGCCTTGAACAAAGTCTTAAAAGAGATTTAGTCCTATTTTCCATAGCTAAGTCAAATTGTGACTTCAATCTCAACTTCTATTAAGCACTTGGAGACTCAACTTGGTAATATCTCAGCCCATCTCAACCTAAGGCAGAAAGGAGGATTGTCTAGTGACACAATGCCTAACCCTAAGAGTGTGGACCAGTAGTGTTTAGCTATCATGAAAAGCAGCGGTAAGGTTGTAGAAGGTTTTCAGCCCATACCTGTTGTTGAAGAAGGTGAGAAAGAATTAGAAGAAGAAGAAGGCGCTGTGAGTGTTAATGATAATAATGATCTTGATGTGAATGAAAGTGATGAGACTCTTGGCAATCCCAAGGGTAGTCAAAAAGAGAAAGTTGGGGGTGATGTCACTACTAAAAGAGCATCCCCCAAGAATTCAAATCCAGTTGTGAAGTTGAAAGCTCCTTAGGTTAAGATCGATCCTTCATTCCCTCATAGGTTGAAGAAGAAAGAGGAGGATACAAAGTTTCAAGGATTCCTTTCTATATTTAATTCTCTATCCATAAATGTCCCATTAGTTGAGGCGATAAATAAAATGCAGGGTATGCTAAATTCATGAAGGAGTTGGTAACCAAGAAGAGGACCTTGGAGTGTGAGACGATTGAGGTGTCTCATAATTGCAGTGCTATCTTGGCAAAAAACATAGTTTCTAAGAAATAGGAAGGTGCATTCACAATTCCCTTCACTATTAGAGCTTACAAATTTAGCAAGGTGTTATGTGATTTAGGTGCAAGCATAAATCTCATGCTCTTAGCCATATTTGAGGAGTTGGGGCTAAACACACCTTCGCCAACAATGATGCAGTTACTTGTGGTCGACTGTTTAGAATTCTATATAGTATTTTGGTGAAGGTACATAAGTAAATACTACTAGCTGATTTTGTGATTTTGGACTGCAAGGTAGATGTGGATGTACCCATTATCTTAGGTAGGCCATTCTTAGCTATTAGAGGGGCTATCATGGATGTTGAGAGATGGTACTTAAGGTTCAGAGTGAATGAGGATAAGGTCATGTTCAACATTTATGGAACTTTGACACTGGCAAAAAACCTCCAAGTGGTATTGGTGATGGATCGAATATGTGTGACTTGAGGATAGGAGGAACTATGTCGTGCCATAAAGTTAACTATAGCGCTGATTGGGAGGCAAACAAGGTGAGTATGTAAGATTTTATATTTGAATAATGGGTATTGTTTTGTGAAGGTACATGAAAAGGGAGAAATTTATGTGGAATGCTGAAAGGGTGTTAGATAAATCAGTTCAATGGATCACCAAGTTGAGATGATGATCATCAATTTGACTGCCTTTTAAGTCATATGATGGCTCTTGAGGTGCTATCAAATTAAGTGATCTAATTTTCAAGTCGGTGAATCGTCGAACCAATTGAGTGATGGTCAACTTCACCGTCTTTCTTGACTGGAGTTAAGGTTTGATTTTTATTAAAAAAAAGGATGGTCTCAAGCACAATCGGCATTCTGTCGAAAGTGTTTGGTGGAGTGAATCCACATCGCTGATTCCTTATGCCTAACTGACCTATTAAAGTCTTTTCACTCTCCATATTCCTTTCTTTTCACTTCCTTTTCAAGCCAACCCCTCCCATAGTATATTTTCTTGCATTTTTCTTTGATTGAACACTTCTCGTCAACAAGAACTCCATTTGGGAAGCTCTCATCTCTAGTTCATCATCAAAGAGGTGTGTTCTGGCCCTTTGCTTTAGTTTCTTTTTGAAGAATGGTATTGAAATGATGAGGCCATGACAAGGGTTTTGTGAGCTTTTTAATCATGGTTTGTGGTTTAAATCTTTGTAAGAATCATGTGGGTGATATGTTTTTGTGATTCTAGAACCCTATGCTTCATGTGTGCTTAGTTTATTTGGGTTTTTGATTCATTGGAAAACCATGAAATTGAATGTGCATTTGTTGTGGGCTAGGAATAGATTTGATAAATATGTTGCTGAAAGGTTGAATGCCGGTAACACTCCTTATGATTATAGGCTTGGGAAACTTGGAGTTAAGATTTTTGATAACAGGTTGATCTTACGAGCCACTTTATGGCTAGTAGATGCATCCATGGATCATAGGTGCACTCATGGAAAGTGCCCCTTTAAAATTAGAAGAAATTTTGTTAGTTGACTTACAAGTTAGCAGACGGACTATATAAAGAACCATGGCCTGTCAATAGGTCTCATAGGTGGAGGCCCTGTTGAACCAAAAATTCATCTGAGTCTGGGGTCTCACTACAAAGGGTTCTATCGCCCTTAAGTTTATCCACGAGTCGTGCTACATATTCATGGGTCAATAGTAGCTCAGCTTTTGTGACACCCAGTTCTACGAGGCATGAGACGAGTTGTAAGTTGATCAATAGCCCATAGTAGAGGTTTCGAAGATGACTCCAGCAGTTTTTAATGAAGGGTATTTTTTACTTTTCCAATCCATCTATGTGACACCCTATAACTTTATGATCTTGTGTATCCATGTTTCAAGCCTCATTTGGTCAAGTTTGGGGTGTATTAGGTTCATGGGAGACTCCTATTACCTAATGAGTCCAAGACTTCTCTAAGGGTTGAGTTTTGGGTGATGGTTCATGCAAGGGTCAACTTTAAACTAGCATAACTCTTAGAATATTTGGAACTAGGTGGACCACAACATGTCAAATGAAATCCCTTTAAGTTGGCTTCGCAAAGCACTTGGTTTCACCTCATTCCGATGCTGGATGAAGGAGTTATGACCATTTTCGTAAGACCCTCCCGTGCAGTGAAGCCCCATGGGCACCCATACGGGCAGTGTGGCCTTGTGCGGGTCGTGGGAAATGTTTGGGGCTGGAAAATGTCTTTGTGAGGCTAAGTATTGGTCCACTACCAGTGGAACGGGTCTTGTTACTCACCATTGGTCATGAGGAGGGGCGTGGAGGTGTTTTAGGAGGCTTGGCTAGGCGTGGGTGGCATTGGAAGCTAAGGCATGGGCCACAACTGCCTTGTACGGCTCGTGTGAATAGATACGGGCCATGGCACCTAGACATGTGGTGGAAAGCAACACTTTCTTGTCTAAATGAGGTGGTACGGACTAGTAAACGGTCCTTGTAACACTACACGATCCGTGAAAGTGGCCGTCAAAGTGACGTCGACGCTAACTTTTTCTCAAGTGTTCCAATTCCATTTTTCAGTCTAATCCTTGTTTCACGAGCACCCCACATGACCTGCGGAGTGCCACACGGCCAGTGAAGTCTCCAGTTAGACGACACTTTGCGAATTTTTCCATCCATTCACTAATGGTGTTTTTCATAAATTTTAATTATTCTATTGACCTTTTTAGACTTCCAATGCTATCGTAACGTTCCTAAAGAAACTAAACAATATCGCTAAGGATCAAAATCATTACTATCATCACAAATACATTCTCAATTCTCTCAAAAGTCTCCATCAAGCCCCAATTAAATTTCAAGGAAACCCAAGAATAAGATTGGATTCAAAGATCATCTCCAAGACTCCATTCTTCCCAATCTCAATTCCAAGAAACTCTAGACCTAAGGTATGTGGGTTTCTTTCATGAGTTTCTTTCACCCGTAATACCCAAGCTTCCTTTTACTAAATTTCATGATTTAAATTTGAGTTTACAAATGGGTTTACTAGTATGAACATGTCTATGAACTATGTTAAAGCTATGTAAAGTTGTGACTATTTTGCTATGTTGTGAGCTATATATCTTGGATCTATTGTAAGTTTTGATGAGGGGTTTTGATGTGAATGTCTTGGGGGTGTTACAAGGTTTTGATTAAAGGTCTTATCGGTGATTTTCCTGCATGATTTCATATCTAAATTGCATGATCTTTTACCCCCATTACACACCCCCAAGATGTTTGATAAAGTGTCCGGTTATGGTTTATTAAGGAATTGAAGGTCCAAAACATGTCTTATGTTATGAGTGATGTTATGATAATGAAGGAATAGTATGTATATGATGTTGTGATGATGAAATGAGAGTATGTATATGATGTTATGATGATGATAAAAGGAAAGTATGTATATGATATCTCTCGATATAGTCTTGGATTGACCATAGCCAATTGAGGGGTATGTCTCAATAACCATGGGCGGTAGGGTGTGACCATCCTCTAACCTATCAAGGGGTTTGTACCTTGGCACCAGGGTGATGGGGCGGCATCATCACTAACCTATCAAGGGGTTTGTACCTTGGTAACTATCAAGGGTTTTGTACATTGGCACCTAAGTGATAGGGCGGCATCATCACCAACCTAACATGGGGTTTGTACTTTGGAAATCTAGCTTGGTCTTTCTACACATATGCTATCCTATATAAGCATGAGTTACTTAAGCATGTTTTACTTAAGCATTGATCATACATGCAATATTGTTATATTATGCCTATTGCCTGTTGTTATGCATTTTGATTATGATGTCTATCTCTTGTTGCGTTGTATCCTACATACTTAGTATATTTCAAACATACTAATGCAGAATCTATGCCTACATGATGTTACTATGTAGGAACCGAAGCTCCATTTGGCCATCATCATCCTCCACATGGCTAGTGGTATCCATTTACGCTACTTGGTGAGTCCTCATGTGTGAGAGCAATATCTACACTCTTAAGCAATGTATTAAAGACTATCTTTCTTTTTGGTATACTTTTACTATGAGAGTGAGCCCAGCTGCTTGTCTTGGCCCTTGTTAAGTCCTATGTTAGAGGTGCTGTTATGCAACTTATGTATTATGCTTGAGCTTTGATTTACTTATGATATTCAAGCTATTTCAATATGAGTCTCTCCCATAGTCCCAATTCCCCTTATTTATGTTTGTTACATTGTTTTGCATTACTTACATGACCAAGGATGTGTAATGATATGCTACGAGGCTTGTTTGGGGTTTCTTCGGGTTCCCCATTCGTCGGTCACATCTAGGTCCTAGTCTTGGGTTGTGACAATCTAAGTCCTAAACTATGTCGTTTTGGATACTCTAACTACCCTAACCGACTTGACCTCTATAAAGTCCTATCCTAACTCATTCAAAGCTTTTAATTCCCAAATTTCCCTCAAGGGTTCACAATATTTCTCTCTCTAAGTCAAAGGTTCCATTGAAGCTAAAGTTTGAAGGTTTGACTAAGGATTTCCAAATTTTCTTCTTACATTCTAAGGATTCTACTTATGTTGTGTAGAGTTTTATTTATGGATTAGTTTCATCTATGAAGTTGAATCCAAAACCTTCCTTTTTATCAAAATTCATGATGATTTTTATGGGCTCTTAAGTTATGATTCCTAATGCATGGACAATGGCTCCTATATGAAGACTATGAATAATTATGCATGAACTATCCAGGAAACAACCTTTCTACTTCTATGAGATCGTGGTAAGGTCTGCATACATTGTACCTTCCCCAAATCCTACTTGTGGGATTCTACTAGGTATGTTGTTGTTTGTATATGATTTTCAAGCAAAAGTATGTGGTTTCAAAGTATGCATGATTAGGGCTTAATGATTTGATGTGGGTTCCCTTGATAATGATCTAATGTGACTTTAGTTGCTTGTTTTCTCTAAGAATCCTACTCAATTACATGATTTTGACTCAAATGTCTATGAGCCCACTCTTATCCCTAGCCTCTTATGATAAAGCTATGTATTTGTACGCCTATGATCTCAAGTATGAAAAGAATGTTTTAAATGATGATGATGATGATATTATGACCATGATGTTATGAAAGCTGTGATCATTCTATGATAAAGAGAGTGATGAAAACCTTAATATTTATGATGATGCTAAGGTGGGAATGTACGTCCACACTATGATGAAAGCAAGTAGATAGACTGTTCTTATGTCATGATGTTAAGGTGGGTATCTCATTCACCGTGTGAGGACTAGGCCCCTAGGTTGGGTCATTACAAACCTAATCATTACACTTTGAATGAGATACATGGGGGCACTTTACCAAGCCATCTATGCATCTCAAGCGTTCATAGGTAGTAAATAAAGACTTAATGAGGAAAAACATAAGGGGAAAGAGGCTATGGGCAATGTTTTGCAATGAAGCAATATTAAAAGTAGGAAGCTTAGAAAAAAAAACATCATTTGTCCGTACACATACCACTAATACATAAGGACAGATCTGATAAGGCCGGTTTCCATCAAATAAAAAAAAATCCTAAAATAGATAATATAAAAGGTAAGCACCTCAAAGGGGACATAATTACATTGTTTGGAAATTAAAAAATACATAAAGAGTGGAAAGTAGGTGGAGACTCGAACTAAGGGCTCACCATAAAAAAAAGCTAGTCTCGAATACCAACTACTAGCCACGAGCCGGTGGAGAAGTACCTATCCCTACATTGTCAAATCATGCAGGCAAATATGCATTAGTACATTGTAATGTACTACATATGTGAGATGCAATGCATGCATGAAATTGTAATTCCATCATTATTAAACATAATGTATATGAGTTTACATAAAATAAAGGAGTCATGAGATAAACTTAAACATGAACAAGGAATATGGCTTGAGACTATTATGAGATAGTGCATAAAGAAACACATAAATTATAGGTGTATCATATGATCATATAAACTTATGGGAATGGACCATAATCGAAAGTAAGACCATGTGAGCTACTACGAGGAATCCAATGAACTTCTTCCATTAGGAAAAGGCCAATGCACTCCTTTCATTGGGAAAAGGGGAATCTACTTGCCAAGGTAGATATCCAAAACTTTGTAACTTTGCAATTACATCTTTCATTATTTTTGGTCCTATGTGGATCCACTAGCCTAACCTATAAGACTCCTATGGTGGCAGATAATTAGGGACATTGAGATTTAGCTTCAATATATCATGCCTCAACTAATGGGAAGAGTCCTGATCTCTAATTCACTAGGTGCTAAGTCATCCCACCAAAATCATTAAAACATACTCTCAGAATCATAAGTAGTAATTATAGGAGTAGCTCAAGCTTAAGAATCTTTCTTAAACATCTTTTAGATTCTAATAATTATACGTATATCTTTGGTAAACTGTAACTTTGAAGCTCTTCAAAAATGCCCTGATCATAGTCATAATTCATAGAAAACTTTCATGAAAATAAGGCGTGCTTAATTAATGAATGGAAAATTCATATATCACATGTCTTAAAAGATTACCCTAAAAAGGAAGAACATCGAAGTCACCCAACCTTATTCATATCGAATCCCATCATAACATCGTCATCATACTACAAAATAGTTGTATTTTGACTTAACAAAATAGTCATCGAACTTCATGAGTAGCATATGGTAGCATAGAAATCATGAAATCATCATAAGCATGCACTTAGAATTTAGGAACTTAAAGAAAAAGTAAAATACATAATACAGGTCTTTACGGGTGAAAGGATACCTATAAATCAACTCACATACCTGAGAAACTAGAGAGAATCAAAATTGAAGTCTTAGGGAAGAAACTTGCAAACCCTAGCTTGTTCTTGGGATTTTTGATCAATCATGCAACTGAAACGACCCCAAAAAGTGCCTGAAAATGTCCCTCAAAAGTGCCCAAAATTGTAATTTTCATATATCTCAAAATGCATGCATGATATCGAAAAAACAGTTTCATCTTCTTGTTCATGAGGTCAAATTTAGGGGGGAAAGGTCTAACCCTGATGTTAGAGCAACCATAGCGAATTTCAAAATTTCAAAATGAGCTCAAAAATAGTGTTCAGGAGCGTCTGGGGCGCGATTCGCCTCAATGTACTTTCCAGTCCAGTTTTCTTGTCGGTCCAAGATTTTTAACTCTTGGGACTAAGTGTTCTCATACGAGAAAATACCTATACTTAGCTATTTTTTACCCTCATATCATTCTAAACATTCCCTAATACTCATTCAAACACTTAGCCAAATATTTTACTCCTAAACTGAAGTTTCAAAACCCTTTTTGGATCTTAAGGATTGCACTCAAGCTTCAAGTCTCCATCTCCAATTTTTATCAAGTTCATCTCCGAAGCTAAGGTATGTGCATTTCTTTCATGGGTTCTTTTCACCCATGATACCCAAGCTTCTTTTTACTTAAATTTGCATGATTTACTCATGGGTCTTATTTATTATGAAAATCACTGCACACTATATTGGGGTTTATGAAATTGTGACTGTTTTATTATGTTTTGGGCTATGAATCTAAGATCTAATATAAGAATTGATAAAGGATTTTGATGTATATTGTTTGAGGGTGTTACCAAGTATCTATTGAAGGTTTTACATTGAATTTTCTAGCATATTTTACTCTTGAATTATATGGTTTTACACTAGCACTACACACCCTCTAAGTGTTTGATAAAATGTCTGGTTATGGTATCTTGAGGAATTGAAGGTCGAATGCATGTCTTATGAGTTGAATGACTATATGATGATGATGAGATGATTAAATGAATGTATGTATATGGTACTCTCTATATAATGTTGGAATGTGACCATGCCCTACTCGAGGGTGTCGCACCAGGTAACCTTGTCAAGGGGTTCATACCTTGATAACCTATCGGGGGCTTGTACTCCTGTACCACGAGTGGTAGGGTGTGACTATTCATCAACCTTGTTGGGGATTTGTACCCATCAATCTATCGGAGGGTTTGTACTCTGACACCATAGGTGGTAAGGTACGACGATCCACTAACCTATCGGGGGTTTGTACTCCGACACCATGGGTTGTAGGTTGTGACGATTCACCAACCTATTGACAGGGTTTGTACCTCAATCACAAAAGGTGGTAGGTTGTGATGATCCACCAATAGTTTAATGGTCTCTTTCCATACTTATCTATTATGATCTATATAAATTGTTTGAATTGCAAGAATGTTTTACTCTAGCATTGATCATACATGTCATATTGTTATTATGCTACCTATTGATAATTATTATGAATTTTGACCATTTGATATTATGCTATCTATTGATTATTATGCATTTTGACCATGTTGCCTATCTCTTGTTGCATTGTATCCCACATACTTAGTACATTCAAACGTACTAACACATACTCTATACCTAAATGATATTACCATATAGGAATCGGAGCTCCATTTGATCACCTTCCTCCTCCACGTGGCTAGACGGATTGTTCAAGTTAGCTTTTGGTGAGTCTTCATGTCCGGGGACAATATCTATCTTCTATCATACTCATACGTGGACTACATATTGTATATTTTGGGATACTTATTGTCATTACTATGAGGGTGAGCCCGATTTCTTGTCTTGGCCCCCGCTAAGTTCCATGGTTAGAGGTATTGTTCGACAATTTGTGTATTATGCAAGAGATTGACTCATCTATGATGTTTAAGTACTATTCTCTCTTTCCCTGTCGCACCCTCAGTCCCAATTCCCCTTGTTTACGCTTATCTTTTATTATTATTTTAAATTACTTTTGTGACCAAGGATGTGTAATGATATACTATGAGGCTTTTTGGGGGTTCCTTTGGGTTTCCCATTTGCCGATCACGTCTAGGCCCTAAGTCCGAGCGTGACAGTAACATAAGTTGTATGGATACATTAGCTAAATCACAAACCTATGGTGGCAACATAGTTATGGGACAATGGTTATCTACCAAGGTCCTCTTGTTACTAGGCCACAATCCCAAGGAATACTCAAATCACACTTATAGTCATAATATGCAAAGCATTATAACATCATAATATTTTTATAGAGTAGCACTTCAAAACCAAAGCTTCATAATATCAAGATAGGGCTTCATATCATTCATGATTTTCACAATATTCTCATATTGCATTGCATGCATAATAGCCCTTCAAATTCATAACATTCATAATTTACATGTCTTGGCAAAAGGCTCTCATCAACATAGAAGCTAGGTGCACAACTTTAATTTAACATGGTGGGTATGCATATATACTCAAAATCATGCACGTCAAGATTTAGGACATGAGAAGAGTAAATAAGGTCCTTTTCAAATCATTCGAAGTATCACACTATAACACCATAAAATTTAGTTAGGGCTTTCTTAACCCTCACAAAAATCCATAAATTTCACATGGTAGTTCAATGCTATATAGTATACAAAGGTAGAATACTATAAATCACTTTATAATGTATATAAAAGAGTTTATAAAACTTCCTTAAATTTTCATAACTTGAAAATAGATTAGGAAGAGGCCACAGAGCTCTCCACAAATAAAAACCCACAAACCTTGGTGTAATTGGAGTTGGGATTCTCGTGGATGAAAGAGGAGAAACCCAAAACCCTGGCTTGCTGTCTTCTCTTGAAGGCCTTGAAGAACTTGAGAGCATTTTGGGAGGAATTTAGACTAAAGATATTTTGAGTGAAGGAGAATGGGGCAGATTAGGGTTGTATAGGGCTGATAAGAGGTTATTTGGGGGTTAAAATGGTGTGGTATAGGCATATGATAATAAGAAAGGTCCAATTTTCCCTTTATTAAAACATATTTCAGTTGGACGACAAGACCCAATTACAAGTCGTGGTCCATTCCACGGGTCATGAGAAAAGGGGTATTGTCTGGTAACATTTTGAATCCTCAGAGATTTCCTATAAATAGCATCCCACGACAGGACTTATAACTCTTTAGTCAAAGTACGGGCCTTGTATCTCATATAGCCGACTTTAGAAACCAACATATTCACCAAGTCTGGCTATTATTCAACGAGCACAAGCTACAGCCCGTGGAACACTTACGGCTTGTAGGCCCCTTTGTAAAACCCACTAATACATAGAAAATTTCCAGATTTCATTTCTTAGACATTTTTACACCTTCCAACATGTGGGGCCTTATAATATCTCTCCTTGGGAACATTTTTCCTTGAATGTGCTAAATGTAGGCTCTACGGAAAAGAACACATACATCATCTGCAAAATGCACCATATATATCATGAAAACTTTTCAAACTATTCTTCAAAAATCATTTATAATGCAACCTCAAAAATCACATAACCATGCATAGATGACATGAAAATGACATGAAAGAATGGGGAGGTTCTCAAGTTGGAAAAATCATAGTACCTCAAGCATTATTAGAATGGAAAATATAGGGGTATGGCTTCTTCACATTGACTTCGACATCCCAACAAGCACTCTCCACTTGTTGGTTTCTCCAAAGGCCTTTAACGGATACATTTCTTTATTTCTCAACCTTTTTACTTGCCTATCCAAGATTTCCACTGAAAATTCCTCATAAGTCAAATTCTCTTCAATATTAACCACCCCCAAGGGCACAATAGAATTTGGATCTCTAGCACACTTCCTCAACAGAGAGACATAGAAGACCAGATGAACCATGATCATCTCTATGGGAAACTCTAATTCTTATGCAGCTTTACCAACATGTTTTAAGATCTTATGAGGCCCTACATACCTAGGGTTTATCTTTCTTTTCTTTCCAAAATGAACTACACCCTTTATTGGCGAACCTTCAAGGACACCCAATCATCAACTTTTAATTCAAGGTCTCTTATTCTAGTGTTGGCATAGGACCTTTGCCAACTTTGAACATTTTCAATCTTTTCCTTATCATCCTTACCTTCTAGAAAGCTTCGACAACTAAATCCAGACCTAACAGAGTCATCTCCTCCAATTCAAACCACCCAACTGTGGATTTACAATGTCTACCATATGGAACCTTAAAGGTAGCTATTCTGATGCTAGAGATATAGCAATTATTATAAGAAAACTCAATAAGTGGAAGATGTTCATCCCAACTACCCTTAAACTCTAAGACACAAGCCCTAAGCATATCCACAAGGGTTTGAATGGTTCTTTTAGCTTGACCATCCATTTGTTGGTGAAAGATTATGCTAAGATTGACTTTAGTAACAAGGCCTCTTTGGAAGGATTTCTAAAAGTGTAAGGTGAATTGAGCACTAAGATCCAAAATAATATCCAAAGGAAACCCAATCAATCTAACCAACTCATGAATGTACAGCTTGGCATAATATTCAGCACCATAAATCATCTTAATTAGTAGGAAGTGAGTAGACTTTGTCATTCTATCAACATAATCCGAATAGAATCAAAGTGCTTCTTATTCTTAGGCAAACCAATCAAAAAAAATCCATGCTGATTTCTTCTTAATTCCAAGTAGGGATCTTTATATCTTGTGCTAGGCTACCCGGCCTTTGATGTTCAACTTTGACTTGTTGGCAATTATGGGAACCATCTACAAACTTAGCAATGTCTCTTCTCATACCAACCTACCAAGCCATCGATATCAGGTACACAAAACCTACCTTGGTACCTAAGGATACTATCTCCCTCCTTGGGAGAAAACCTCCACCTTGCGATCCTTTACCAATGAACTTGATTCCACCAAAGTGGGGTCAAGGTCATGTTTGGATTTGACCTCTTCCATTAAGGAAGACTTAGAACCATCTATAACCACCTAATGATCACTCAATCCTACAACTCGAAGGAATCAGAAATGGTCTTCATCAATATATTACCCAATAATAGAGTCAGGGATGAATCCTACAGGGAGTGGATGTTTGAGAGTTAAAGTTCATTGAGTTACACAATTGTAGGTTTGAATTGGAGGATTACAAAAATTAAATATTTAGATTTAGCAAACTACAACAAAATGAGATATTAATCAATAGATATATAGAGGTGTTAGGGATGTAAAAATATTGATTAGATCTACTAAACTGGGTCTAAATATCTAACTAATTGAGTTAAAGATAAGTGAATAGGCTAGGATGTTGGTAACCTCAATTCAATTACGGCACCATGGTGTTTCATACGATTTAATTATGATATCATATGCGGATAGCTCTGAGACATGCCTGGCCTGGAGAAATCATAGGAAACCACCTACTACCTTAGTCGTTGAACCCGTAGTTGTGGCATTCAACTGAAACCCTAAAAGGTTTCCAGCTAATACATCCATTTCACACTCTAAGTACTGAGATTAAAGAAATAATCAAAGATCTGAAGTAAACCCCAAGTTTGAAACCTTAGGAATATAGATGAAACTTAGCACTAGATATAAATTAACTCAGATTAACAACAATTTAATTAAAATATCAAAGATCCAACATTAGAAATTGAAAACCCATACTATTTACACACCCAACATGGGGATTTTAGCCACGTATGCTTAAAATTAAAGATTCAATAATAATTTCAACAGCTGAGTTGTCACGACCCAAGCCTAGGGCCTAGATGTACTGGTGAATAGGGAACCCGAAGGAACCCCAAACAAACCTCATAGCATATCATTACATATCCTTGGTCGCGGAAGCAATATAAAACATCATAAGAAACATGAACAAGGGGAAATGGAACTAAGGGAGAAAGAGAGAGTTTAATACTTAAATAACATAGATGTGTCAAATCTCAAAAGTAATACATAACTTATAAGACAATACCTCTAAACATAGATACTTAGTGGGGGCCAAGACAAAGCAACCTGGCTCACCCTCATAGTCAAATAGCAATAAAGAAGAAGGAATCAATACGTGACATAAGAAACATAGACCAACATTATCGGAGTGGAGGACTGACCAAAGGCTAGCTTGAATAATCCATCGAGCCACAAGAAGAATCAATAGGATCTTCGGTTCCTACATGATAATATCATGTAGGCATAGAGTATGCATTAGCACATTTGAATGTACTAAGTATGTGGGATGCAATGCAATATGAGATAAGCTTCATAATCAACATGCATAATAATAGACAATAGGCATGATATAGAAATATGACATGTATGATCAATGCATAAGTAAAACATGCTTAAGTAACCCATGCTCATACAGGATATCATAAGTGTAGAAGAGACCAAACTAGATTTCCAAGGTATGAACCCCTTGGTGGGTTAGTGATGTTGCCACCCCATCACTTAGGTGGATGAGTACTAACTGTCGTCTAGGTTGATAATGATGCCACCCCATCACCCTGGTGGATGAGTACTAACCCTCACCTAACCCCCATCTAGGTTAGTGAAGTTATCATAACATCACTTAAGTGGATGAGTACAAACCCTCATCTCGGTTGATGAGTATTAATCCCCATCTAGGTTAGTGATGTTGCCACCCAATCACTTAGGTGGATGAGCACTGAGCCTCATCTAGGTTATAAGGGCGCTAGACCCCTCCCCCACCCCCCAAAATAGGGCATGGTTTATGCAACACTTTATATAGGATTCATCATAGGCTCTGATTTCATACTTCATATAGGAGTAACCATATACATAAGCTCCTCTCATCATCAAAACATCATTCATATCATATCTCATGCCTCAGACCTTCAATCCCTCAAGAAACCCTAGCCGGACATTTTATCAAACACCTTGGGGGTGTAATGGGGGTAAAAGACCATGCAATTTAGAGACAAAATCACGCAAGAAAATTCATTGTAAAACCATCAATCAACACCTTGCAACATCCCCAACACATTCACACCAAAACCCCTCATCAAATCCAACATTAGATCCAACATTTGAATCTCAAGACATGCTAAAACAACCATACTTTCATGAACTAAAATCACTGTACATTAAATTTCTCAATATACAAGATCGACATATAAAATCAACTTTAAATCATGCAATATTAGCAAAAAGGAGACTTATGCACCATGGATGAAAGGACCCAATGGTTCAACACCACATACCTTGACTTTGGAGAACCCTTGAAGAAAATTGGAGATCAGGGCTGGAAGCTTGAGTGAGATTCTTGAAGAAATCCTTAAGATTGGTCTTGAGTTTGGGACTTGAATTTAGGGTGAAATACGAGTCTAAGTGTTTAAGAGAATATTGGGGAATGCTCTGGATGATATGAGGGTGAAATAAGGCTAAGTATATGGATTTTCAAGTGTGGGAACCCTTAGGCCCAATACTTACAAGTCTTTGACCGAAAAAATTAAGACAGGCACAAAAAGATATAGGGACGTGTCGCAGAGGTAAGGCAGAATTGCCACTAGAAATTGTATTTTCTGCACAAACGAGTTACACGAAACTGGGCTGAAACATAGAAGTTGCATTGCCAGTGGCAATTCTGCCTTACCAAATTGCATTGCCAGTAGCTATGCAATTTTCATTCATGCTACTGGCAATGCACATGAATGTAAAATGCAATTTCCAGTGGCAATTCTGCCTTACCAAATTGCATTGCCAACTTAAACATGAATGCACATGAATGACATAGGGGCTGAAACATAGGACTTGGAATCATAGAAAGGACTTGGAATGTCATCATAAGCTTGAATAGAGTGAAAGAGATATGGATATCTCTTCTTCATGTCCACACCAACTCTCCGAGAAACACATATGAATAGACAATTCTTCCAAAAGGCCTTGACGAACACTACATCATTATCAATCAATTTCATCACTCATCCATCCAACACCTCCACCGGGACCTCCTTCTAAGCCAACATATCCTCCACATCATCTACAACTTCAAAGAGTTCTATAGAACTAGGGTTACCAACACATCCCCTCAACCTAGAAGCATGACAAGCCGGATAAATCATACCCCTACCATAGGCAATCCCCAAACTTATGCAACTTTAGTAACCTCCCTCTACAAGCTCTAAGGACTCATATCCTCAACTCAATTGTCAACCTCGAATACACCTAGCCCACTTGGTACTATAACCACCATCTCCCCCTTGAGAGACAACATCCACTCTATCATCTTCTCACCCAAAACTTCCAACCCTAATAAGGCAGAATCAAGGCCTTGCCTAATCTAGACCTCTTAACCAAAGAAGGTTTGGAACCATCAGGAACACTATACTACCATACACAACTTCCTTCAACCTAACCCCTTATCTAGCCAACCGATTTACCCCATTAGTCTCATCTTTGTCACCATTATCCACATATGCTAGGCTACCCATAGGCACCCCACTTAGAGTACCAACCATAACATTAGCCTTACCTGGAAAACTAATGCACACTTATACCATATTCCTTAAGAAGTTCTAACCACCTTCTTTCTACCCACAATGTCCACCTATCGTATTTAGTAAACAATCTCTCATCCTCCAAGACTTGCAACACTACCCCCTGAATAATTCACAATCTCTAAACAAATCAATACCCCATCATAGAGACCACCACAAACATATCAAGGTAGGGTTTTAAGATCCTAATCATGAAACCCATAAACACAACACATGCATAAGCCATCCAAACAACTCCACCAATATTCAAAATGCTCACTCCTAGTCCGAAAAGGACACTTAGGGATATCACCTACCCTCATCCTCACTTGGAGATGAATCCCAAACCAAAGATCAATCTTAGGGAAGTGACTAATTCATCGTAATTGACTAAATAGATTGACCATCCTTACCCATCTTATTATACTTACGAGTTCTACACTCATTAGAAACATGCTATGCAAGTAGCCCAAACTACCCCAAGACCCTCAACACAAAAAGCTAAGTCATCATCCCACAACAATTCTTATAATAAGTATGTACATACTTTCAAAGAGGCAATAATCATTTTTTCAAATCATTTTAATTCACAATTGGGCTTATAAGCCAAAAACCACTCATAATAATTCATATTTAGGCTCAACCGCCAAAATCATAATTTCATAGTCATAATACTCCTGCATAGGAATAACCCATTCATAAAGAAATGGTGCAAGTACCCAAAATACTTAAAGAGACAAAACAAAAGGCATATATGTGATCACAATATTGTCATAACTAACCTTTTATTAAAATCATACCATAAAACGAAATTGGGCTTACCCATACCATAATTTGTTTCAAAATAATCTATGTACATGAATGCATAGACTATGAACAATGAGGAAATTAACATGGGTAATTAAGACTCCATTTAAAATCAACATTTATAATATGAAGTTGAAGTGAAAAAATAATTAATTTCATATTTAAATCCATAGTGGAATCTCTCATGTATAAATGACTTCAAAAGGGGAACATGCATATTTATAATTTCATAAACCCAAAGTAAATCCTCATATAATAGTTTAGATAACATTAAAATCATCAAATAAACACTATCCATGCATCAATAGAATTTTAGAAATCATAATATTCAAATTCCAAATTAAAATAAGTAAAATCCATGTAGGTTTTCTTGAAAATAAATTTTTGAAAAGGGCTTAACTTCATACTTGCATAGTCATAGATAATTTCAAGAATTTACAACATACTTGATAGCCTATATTCATCATGAATTCACTTGACTTGTAAAACATGTACATGTCTTGAAAATTCTTAACTTGGCATTTCATCAAATACTTGGTGGGCACATATGATGACATGTTCAAATCATGCAAAATGCAAGAGTATAGATCATGAAATAATGAAATCAATGCATCTTAAAATCACGTAATCAGCCCACCAACATCATGGTAAAACTCTATCATGGGTAACTTGTAAATCATATCGAAACTTCACAATAGTTCATTGATTTCATAGCTTGAATCATGTATAGTCTCAATAGACTAAGATCACTTCATAGGATTAGTTCAAAATAGATATTTATGCATAATCAACAATCTTTGATAAAACCCCAACATATTTCATGTTCATATTTCATAATAATAGATACCCACAAGAAATGCATCTTGAAATTATGCAATTTTCCATAAAAAGGAAAATTGGGCTTCATGGGTGAATGGAACCTATGAATGAAACCCGCCTGCACATGAATCCTACTAGCACCAAGGGATAACACAAGAATTAGCAACTCGCAAACCTATCAAATCACCCTACTCAAAATGTCGATCACAACATGGTCTTACCTAGGGTCAACTAAGTCATAGGAGCAACAATTGAAGAGAACATACTCACAATCCTCGGCAATAGCCCACTAAACCCAAGAGGCTTGTAATACCCGGAAGTTAAGGTCTAGGATAACACCTAATCACCTTTATCTTACTAAAGTCCACCTTAATACCATCACCGGGTACCATGCAACCTAGGAAGGCAACCTCTTACCTCCAAAATTCCCATCTCTCCTACTAGAACACAATCTTCTTCCTTGAACTCATAGTATTACCCTCAAATGATTCACATGCACTACCTCATTAGGGTACGAACCATATTATCATCACCAAAACCACTATAAACATATTAGATAAGGACTAGAGATCTTACTCATGAGACTTATAGGCATAATCGGTTTACTAGTCAAACCAAGGGACATTACCCCAAAATTCAAAATATCGGAAAGGACATTCAAAGCCTCATCCACCAACAACAACAATTCTATAGACGAAACAACTTAGGTTCAACACCTCTATTTCTCACAAGATGAAAAATGCGACCCCTTAGAAACCAATTGTACCTTAAGTCAAGAATGGACATACCTCCCTTGCTACCACTTGACAACCTCCCGCTTAAAGACGGATTTATTAGGGATTCAGATTCTAACTCTACGTGTCCCACCATCCATGGAGACACAATATACATGCAACTATGCCATCCCAAGTACAACATCAAAATCCACCACATTAAATCCAACAAGCCACAAAGCAAGACCTAATGCAATACAAACCCGAATCAATACCTATGAACTTTCGAGCAACAATACACCCAACTGAGAGAATAGACACCAAAGATCCACACAACCACATGGGCACACAAGAAGCCCCACAATGAACTAAAAGAACAGAGAAGAAATAGTGAAACTCGAATCTATCAAAATCAAAACCTTCTACTTACCTTCCTTTGTCTTCCTCCTTGAAGCGGCATGATCAACTAAAAGAGCAAAGAACATTCATTATAGGGGAAAGCCCTATCTCGCTTCTAAAACATGACATAGACCATAAAGAAGGGAAACATTTCCTAAAACGTCTCATAGCCTCATACTCATAGTTGTGGTGCACAACACAACCATGAATAAGACTCTAATCGACGTGGTGTGTTGGACTCAAGGATCTATCAACCTAGTGCTCTGATAACAAGTTTGTCACAACCCAAGCCTAGGGCCTAGCTGTGACCGGCGAATGGGGAACCCAAAGGAACCCCAAACAAGCCTCACAAGATATCATTACACATACTTGGTCACAGAAGCAATATAAAACATCATAAGAAACATGAACAAGGGGAAATAGGACTAAGGGATAAAGAGAGTGTAATGCTTAAATAATATAGATGAGTCAAAGCTCAAACGCAATACATAACTTGTCCAACAATACCTCTAAACATAGATACTTAGCAGGGGCCAAGACAAAGCAACTGGGCTCACCTTCATAGTTAAATTGGCAGTAAAGTAGGAATCAATACATGACATAAGAATCATAGACCAACATCCCCGAAATGGAGGACTCATCAAAGGATAGCTTGAACAATCCGTCTAGCCACAAGAAGTAACAATAGGAGCTCTGGTTCCTACATGGTAACATCATGTAGGCATAGAGTATGCATTAATATGTTTGAATTTACTAAGTATGTGGGAGGCAATGCAACAAGATATAAGCTTCATAATCAGCATGCATAATAATAGACAATAGGCATGATATAGCAATATGACATGTATGATCAATACATAAGTAAAACATGCTTAAGTAACCCATGCTCATATAGGATATCATATGTGTAGAAGAGACCAAACTAGATTTCCAAGGTATGAACCCCTTGGTGGGTTAGTGATGTTGCCACTCCATCACTTAGGTGGTCGAGTACTAACCCTCATCTAGGTTGATGATGATGCCAACCCATCACCCTAGTGATGAGTACTACCTCTCACCTAGGTTGATGAGTACTAACCCCCATCTAGGTTAGTGATGTTACTACCCTATCACTTAGGTGGGTGAGTACAAACCCTCATCTAGGTTGATGAGTACCAACCCCCATCTAGGTTAGTGATGTTTCCACCCTATCACTTAGGTGATACTAACCCTCATCTAGGTTATCCGGGCTCTAGACCCCCCGGATTGGACATGTTCTATGCAACACTTTATATAGGATTCATCATAGGCTCCAATCTAATACTTCATATAGGAATAATCTTATACATAATCTCATCTCATCATCATAACATCATTCACATCATATCGAATCTCATCCTTTGGACCTTCAATCCCTCAAAAAACCCTAGCCAGACATTTTATCAAACACCTTGGGGTGTGTAATAGGGGAAAAAGGCCATGCAATTTAGAAATAAAATCATACAATAAAATCCATTGTAAAACCATCAATCAATTCCTTGCAACACCCCCAAGACATTCACATCAAAAACCCTCATCAAGTCCAACATTAGAACCAAGATTTGAAGCTCAAGACATGCTAAAACAACCATACTTTCATGAACTAAAATCACTGTGCAGTAAATTTCTCAATATACAAGACCCACATATAAAATTAACTTTAAATCATGCAATATTAATAAAAAGGAAACTTAGGCACCATGGGTAAAAGGACCCAATGGTTCAACACCACATACATTAACTTTGGAGAACCCTTGAAGAGGATTGGAGATGGAGACTTGAATCTTGAGTGAGATCCTTGAAGAAATCCTTAAGATTGGTCTTAAGTTTGGGACTTGAATTTAGGGTGAAATATGAGTATAAGTATTTGAGTGAATATTGGGGAATGTTTAGGATGATATAAGGGTGAAATAAGGCTAAGTAGATGTATTTTCAAGTGTGGGAACCCTTAGTCCCAATCTTACAAGTCTTGGCCCGAAAAAATTATGATAGGCATAAAAAAACATTGGGGCACGTCACGGAGGTAAGGCAGAATTGCCACTGAAAATTGCATTTTCTGCACAAACGCGTTCCACGAAAATGGGCATAAATCCTTCATCCAAACTCAGAATGAGGTGAAACCAAGTGCATTGGAAATCTAATTCATAGGGCTTTAAGCTGGAGCGTCATGGGATACCTAGTTCTTTTTGTCCCAAGAGATGTGCCCCTTCAAAATTGACCCCCCTAAATAGAATTCTTTGCAATTTTTGAATTTTGATACGGTTGCTCTAAATTTCGGGTTAGACCCATCTGCCACTCAATTTGATCCCCTGAACAAGAATATGAAGTTTGATTTTCAAAATAACATATAGAGTTTTATATATATAGCAAATATGATTTCGGGTACATCCTAGGCACATTCTCGGGCACTTTTTAGGGTCGTTACATTAGTACATAGATATCAAGGACTAAAAAATAAAAGTTGATTTACACCAGCCAATCTCTCTAATTTGTGCCTTTACAAGCTTGAAAACCTCTTATCCTTGTACTATTGTGCAAGAATGCTCGAAGTACCCTAATCTCACTCTCTCTTTATCTGTAAAACCTGAAGTGAATGATATGTACAATATCCTTTTCAAAATTCTTAAATAGTTCATGCAAAATTAAGAAATTTGATGCATCAAGTTAGAACTCGGCAGTCAAGGTTGGCTATCCTATCACCGAAGTGCACTTGATCGCTTTCCTATGCATCTCCTTGAAGGCTTAAGTCTCTGCAAGATTAGGTGATCCATTACTCTGTAGATCATGCTCGATGATACACTGAAGTTCTTTCTACATCATCTTTTCATCATGAGCTTGGGGTCTTGAGTTCTTCAACATTAAGCGGTCTCTCCAGCCAATCGGCGATAACTAAATATTCTTTTCAACTTTGATCCTGACTGCCTTCCTAGCATGAACTTTAGACTTGGTTGCTAAAATATTAGGCAGTCTCACTGAGTATTAGACGATACACCAACCAGGTCGGCGACGCCACTTTGTCCGCCTTTCTTACAGTTTTGCTCCTTTTCAAAGTTTTGTTAAGTATTATCGAATTGTGTACTTTTAGCTCCATTCCTACCATCACACATGCATATTAGTTAGTATTTGGAACATAATAGCACACTGAGGACAATTTTTCTTTCAATTCTAATCCTGAAATGAGTCTGAGATATGGACTCATCAATACCCCAACTTAAGGGTTAAAATTATTCACAAGAAATGCATTTTGGGTGAACTTCACTCACAGACCACAAGAACAAACAATACAACAAGTGTGCGTATTCACTCAAGGTATTATCAGGATCAAAACAATATCTCAATTTAAGGCTATCTATCAAGTATTCAAGTTCAAAATTGAGAAAATATACTATAATTCAACCTTTGCGTAACATAATTATCAAATCTATCCCTATCCTATAGCATATGCATAGTCAATTTCATGATCTGCAAGTGAATCAAAAACCCAAATAAACTAAGCACAGGTGAATCAAAGGTTTCTAGAATCATAAAAATACATTACCCACACGATTTCTAACAAGATTACAACCATAAACTATGATTAAGAAGCTCATAAAATCCTGATCAAGCCTTCATCATTTCAAGACCATCTTTCCAAAATGAAGATAAAGCAAAGGATAAAAGACATACCTTTATATGATGTAATAATAATGAGAACTCTATAATAGAGTTTGTTGACGAACTTCTTCACACCAAGAGAAAAATTTTAATAAAAGACTGAAGGAAGTGTTGGCTTATAAGGGAAGTGAAAAGGAGGGAATATGAAAAGTGAAAAGCCCAAGGCATTTGAAAAGCTTTTAAAAGGTCGATCAGGTGCGAGGAGTCGACAATGCTGATTTACATTGCCTAACACTTTTGGTGGTATACCAATTGTGCTAGTGGCCACCTTTTATTAACAGAAATCAAATCGTCACTCTAGTCACAAAAGGTGGTGAAACTGACCATCACTAATATTCATCAGTGATTCGTCAAATTGTAACATAAACCACCTAATTTGACAGCATCTTGAGAGTCGTCAGCTAACTCAAAATGTAGTCAAATAGGTGGTCACTATCTAAACTCGGTGATTCAACAATTAGACCCTTTGCATCACCATTTTGTCTTTCCAAATCTATTTCTGCCTTTTCATGTACCTACACAAAACAATACTTTTTTTCAAAAAGAAAAGCGCAACTACTCACCTTAGGCTGCCTCCAAAATAGCACCATAGTTAACGTCGTGGCATGATATAATTCCTCCTATCCTCAAGTTAACCATGACCAATCTATCACCGATACCACTTGAAGATCTCTCTTCATTTTCAAGGTTCCACAAATGTTGAACATGACCTCATCCTCATTTACTTTGAACCTCAAATCCCTTCTCTCAACATCCACCAGGGCCCTTCTAGTAGTCTCTCAACATCTACTAGGGCCTTTTCGGTAGCCAAAATTATCCTACCTAAAATGATGGTCACATTCACATCTACCTCACAATCCAAGATCAAAAAATTGGCTGGTAATATGAGTTTGTCTACCTTTATCGAAACATCATATAGAATTCCATCCAGTCTTTTGATGGACCGGTCAACCATAAGTAGCCACATCATTGTTGATGAAGTTGTATCCAATCCCAACTCCTTAAATATAGCTAAGGGCATGAGATGTATACTTGCACCAAATCACATAACGTGTTGCTAAATTTGCAAGCTCCAATAGTGCAAGGAATTGTGAATGCACCAGGGTCCTCTTTCTTAGTAACCAAGTTCTTTGTGAAGATACCTTTGCAATTATGAGACACTTCGATTGTCTCACACTCCATGTTCTATTTCTTGGATACCAACTCCTACATGAATTTAGCATACCCTAGCATTTCAATTATTACCTCAATCAGTGGGACATTTATGGACAAAGGATTGAATACAGAAAGGAATTTTTGAAACTTTGTATCCTCCTCTTTCTTCTGCAATCTTTGAGGGAATAGAGGATCGATCTTGTCCTAAGGAGTTTTCAATTTCATAGTTGAATTATTTTGGGGGATGCTTTTTAGCATTGGCAACATCACCCCCAACTTTCTCTTTTTCACTACTCTTGGGATTTCCAAGTGTCTCCTTACTTTCATTCACAACCAAGTCATCATTTTCATTAGCACTCATGGTGAGTTCCTCTTCTTCCAACTCTTTCTGACCTTCTTCAGCCACAGGTGTTTGTTGAGTACCTTTAACAACTTTATTTCTGTGTGTCATGAAAGTCAAACAATGTTGGTCCACACTCTTTAGGTTAGCCACTATGTCACTGGGCAGTCCTTCTTTTGGTGTTTGGTTGAGATAAGCTAAGATATTACCCATTTGAGTCTCCAAATGCTTAATAGAGGCTGAATGTGAAATCACAGTTTGACTCATCTGTGAAAAATTGGACTTCATCTCCTTTAAAGCTTTATCGGAGGCCTCAACCTTGTTCAAGATCTGAGTCAACATGTCCTCAGTCTAGAAGTTTTTTGGGTTCACCATAAGTTTAACAGCCTTCACCCTATCATAGGGTGCAACATACCTATCTGTTGATCCATAATAGTCTCTCCAACCTCCAACTTGAGGTTGTTCCAGCCATCCTCTATCTCTTCACCCAGCACCATTGTTCCAACCTTGATTCTTGGTCGGCCTACGAAAATCTGATTGAGAACCCATCATTTGATTACCCATATAATGTACCTCTTCACTATATAATTTTTCATACTGTACATTGTCATACTCCACATCACCAACAACAGCTACTACATTAACAATCTTTTGGTTACCTCCTATTACATTCTTAGTCAAGAGATCTAGTTGAGTTATCATTTTGACCATATTTTTATCTCTCTCTTCTCTCTATCTTTAGAAAGTAACTCTTTGGATAGACCTATGTGCATAGAAGATAAAGGTCATCCCTTGAATACCAAGCTTGATTAATCTTGGTCATGTAATCCAATAGCTCACAAGCAACAGCAAACATTTTCTTCATAATTTTACCTCGTACCAACTAATCAGCCACACCTTTGTTGACTGCATCAAGACTTACATAGAAGTATTGCAACAATAGGTGGTCCAGGACTCCATGGTTTTGGTATTGAAGCAAGAGTTTCTAGAACCGTAGCCATGTCTTATATAGTGGCTCACTATCAATTCTTTTAAAGTCCTATATACTTTTTTCTTTGCTTAACCATTTTCGAAGGAGGGTAAAATTTTTCAAGGAATGAATCTTAGAGTTCCTCCCACGAAGTGATTGGGTCCCGAGGAAGCTCAGATAGTCACCTCACTGCTTCTTCAGTGATAGAGAATGGGAAGAGCCTCAGCCTTATGGCCTCTTGAGGGACTCCCCTAAAGTTGAAAGGTAAACACAAGTTGGTGAAGTTCCTAAGATGCTCATGGGAAACCTCATGAGCGAGCCCTCCAAACAACCCTTTAAACTGAAGTAGTTGTAACATCATGCTAATGATGTGAAATACAGCTCCTCTAGTCAATAAGGGTAGCCAGATGGCTCCTATATTCCCCACTTGGTATCAATCGACATTTTGAAAATCATTCACCTCTTCGTCATTATCAGCATGGACACTTCGTGATCATCCATCTTGACACCCACTTTCACAACAACAAAATAACACAAAAAGCAATAAAACAAGTCTAACTACAAGAACTCAATTTAACAAACACTTCAGTCAAATTCTAATTCCACTCTACGGCAATGATGCTATTTTTTTTGGATCGCTCAATCCTACTACTCAAAGAAGCAGGGACAGTCGTTATTACCATAGTACCTAACAATAGAATCGGGATCGAATCTCGCAAGGAGTGGAGGTTTGAGAGTTAAAGTATTACATTGAATTAGGAAATTGTCAATTCAAATTGGGGCAGGGGCAGAGGGATAACAATAATTAAATATTTAGATTCAACAAACTACAACTAAATTAGCTATTAATCAATAGATATAGAGAGATGTTGGGAATGTACAAGTATGGGATTAGATCTACTAAATTAGGTCTAAATATTTGACCAATTGAGTTAAAGAAGAGTGAATAGGCTACGATGTTGGTAATCTCAGTTCAATTATGACACCAAGGTGATTCGTATGATTCAATTACGATATCACATGTGGATCACTCTAACATGCCTAGCCTGAGAAATCATAACAAACCGCCTACTACCTTAGCCATGGAACTCGTAGTTGTGGCAATCAACTGAAACCCCGGAAGGTTTCCACCAAATACATCCATTCCACACTCTAACTATTTAGATTAAAGTAATAATTAGAGATTTAAAGTAATCTCCAAGTTTGCAACCTTAGGATTATAGATGAAACTTAGTATTAGATATAGGTTCCTTCAGATTAACAACAATTCAGATTAGCAATGGATATAATCCCCAAGACCCAACATTAGAAGTTAAATACCCATACTGTTTACACATACCCCAACATTAGGATTTTAGCCACTCATGCTTAAGAATAAAGATTCAATACCAATTTCAATAGTTGAGTACATGGGTATCAAGGATTAAAAGAGAAAAGTTGATTTACACTAGGCAATCTCTCCAATTTGTGCCTCCATAAGCTTGAGAACCTCTAACCCTTGAACTATTGAGCAAGAATGTTCTAAGTATCCTAATATCACTCTCCCTATCTATAAAACTTGAAGGAATGATATGGACAATTTTCTTTCCAAAATGCTTAAATAGATTATGAAAAATTATGAAAGCTTGTGCACCAAAGTTTCCACTCATTGGTTAAGGTCAACTATCATCGGGCACTTCGATGATATGCCAAATGTGCACTTGGTCACTTTCCTCTGCATCTCCTTGAAGGCTTGAGTCCCTGCAAGATTAGGCGATGATCCATTACTCCACATATCATGTTCGGCAATATGCCAAAGTTCCTTTTATGTTGCCCTTTTCTCATGAGTTTGGTGTCTGCTTCTGCAACTTTAGGCGGTCTCTCCAGCCATTCGGCGATATGCTGAATATGCTTTGCGACTTTGATCTTGACTGGCTTCCTAGGTCGGCGATGCCATTTTTATCTGCCTTTCTCACACTTTTGCTCTTTTTTCAAGTTTTGTTGAGTATTGTCCACTTGTACACTTTTAGCTCCATTCCTACCATAACACATGCATATTAGTAAGTATTTGGAACATGATAGCACACTAAGTACAATATTTCTTTGTATTCTGAGCCCAAAATGAGTCCAAGATATGGACTCATCACCACCATACCTCCATTTTCGGCCTCATCCAACCTAACTCCCAATATAGTCAACCGGTGAAAATCCCTTCTTTCCATCATCAATATGAGTCATACTCTCTGTGGACACTCTACTTAGAGCGTCGGCCACAATATTAGCCTTGCCCGGATGATAATATACACTCATGTCATAATTTTTAAAGAGTTCCAACCACCTACTTTGCCTTAAGCCTATACCTCTTTGGGTGAACACGCATAAGAGACTCTTATGTTCGGTGAACTCATCTACATGAACCCTATATAAATAATGATGTGATATCTTCAAGGCAAATATCACAGCTGCTACTTCAAGATCATATGTAGAATAATTATGGTCATGCACCTCTAGTTTCCTAGAAGCATAGGTAATGACTTTGCCACTTTGCATCAATACACACCCCAAGCCAAGCCCTGACGCATCACAATAAACCACAAACCCTTCTAACTCTTCCGATAGAGCCAAACTAGGAGCAACCATAAGCTTGACTTCTAAAGTTCGGAAACTTTTTTCATATTCATTGGTCAATACAAATTTAGCCTTCTTTTGTGTCAACTTTATCAAAGGAGAGGATATTGAAGAAAAACCCCCAACATATCTCAAATAGTAGCTCGCCTTACTTAATAAACTCCTAATATCTATTGGTGTTAAGGGTAACGGCCAATTTCTTACCACCTCTGTCATTTTTGGATCCTCTTTAATCCTTTCACCCGACACCACATGACCTAAGAATGACACTTCCTTCAACAAAAATTCACATTTTTCAAACTTGACGAATAACCTTTTCTCCCTCACTATTTACAACACCATCCTCAAATATTTCACATGTTCTTCTTCACTCTAGGCATAAGTTAAAATATCATCAATGAATATCAGCATGAACATGTCGATGTATGGTCTAAAGACTTAATTCATGAGATCCATGAATATTTCCAGAGCATTAGTTAGGCCAAAGGACATCACCACAAACTCAAAATATCCATATCTTATTTGGAAGGCCATTTTGGGAATGTCACACTCTCTTACCCTTAATTGATGATACCCGGTCCGAAGGTCAATCATTGAGAAGTGGATAACCCCTTGTAGTTGATCAAATAGGTCATTATCCTTGGCAAGAGATACTTGATCTTCATGGTGACTTTATTGAGTTGTCGGTAGTGATGCACATTCTAAGTGAGCTATCTTTCTTCCTTACAAACAACACTGGGGCACCCCAACGCAATTTTCTAGGCCTAATAAAATCCTTCACCAATAGGTTTCTCAATTGAACCTTCAAATCCACCAGGCCCACGCGATAGGGGGTAATAGAAATGGGTTGTGTATCAGGGAGGAGGTCTACAGCAAAATATATCTCCCTTTTGGGAGGGTCACTAGAAATTCATGGGGAAAAATATCAGGAAACACATAAATCACTGGAACTGACTCAATATCCTCAACTCTTACAAGAAGGTATATGCAAACCTTAGAACTCAACTTCTGAGCCTTAAGATAAGAGATGAACCTACCCTTAACCACTGAATCTTGACCTACCTACTCAAGGATGGGCTAATTAGGAAATAGAAACTTAAGTTTGTGGGTCCTATAATTAATAGAGGCGTGGTATGCATGTAACTAATCCATCCCTAAAATAATGTCAAAATCTACCATGTCGAGTTCAACAAAATCACAAGGCAAGACTTCATGAAATATAGACATAGGACAGCCCCTATAGATTCTTTTAGTAACAATAGAATAACCAACTGGGGTAGACACTAGAAAAGAATTCGATTATCTAATGATATTGTCACAACCCAAGCCCAGGTCCTAGACGTAACACAGTGAATGGAAACCTAAAAGGACCCCAAACAAGCCTTTTAACATATCAATTATACATCCTTGGTTGCGGAAGCAAAAGAAATAACAATAAGAGATACAATAATAAGGAGAGTGGGACTAAGGGAAATCTTGACATTCATAAAATCAAAAAAGAGTCAAGCTCAAAGCATAAGTACATTATGATATCCAACAACACCTCTAACATGGATTGGAGCAGGGGCCAAGACACTTTCCGGGCTCACCCTGATAGTAACAAGTGTTCAACATAAAGAAGTTTCAAAATAGCAAGAGTAATCTAGATAGTGTCCCCGAACTTCAGGACTCACCAAATGCTTATCTCTGAGGTATCAAACTAGCCAGATAGAGAATGATCAAAAGGATTTCTGGTCCCTACATGGTAATATCATATAGGCATAGAGTATGCGTTAGTATGTTTTAGTGTGCTAAGTATGCGGGATGCAATACAAAAAGACATAAGCCAATATAACCAAGATGCATAATCATAAATAATGGGTATGTAATCTCAATATGGCGTGCATGATCAATGCTCATAATGAAAGATGCTTGCAAATCATTCATCTTGCATAATATATATATCATACATATGTCAGAAGAGACCTTAACCGACATAGACCATGTAACTACAACTTGAAATTCAAGGCATGATATCCCCTCGGTCATGTGGACGGGCATGACACCCCCCGACTAGGTGTGGTCTACTTGCCAAGGCAAACCAAACATGATAACAAGAGTAGGTGGATCCACTAGTATAGTAAGGATAATAATCATAATCCTATGGTGGCATATAGTTTAGAGGCTAATGACTTTATATAAGGACCCCTTGAGTCAAGCACATGTCTTAAGCCTCAATCGGTGCTAAGTCAAATCTCACGGAATACTTGAAATAATCATACTTTAATCATAACATGAATAGCTTGTAAGAACATGACTTGAGTAGCTCAAAAACATGATTAACCTATAGTAGTGAGCCTAACTTGAACATGAGAGTAGATCACAATCATACATAAACTCTTTCTTTAACATGAATGGCTCACAAGAGGTAAAAATCTTAAAATAGGATTTAACTTGATATTTGTAAAATCATAGATGTTTATCATGAATTCAATACATACTTGAAAGATCTTAATCATCATATAGTCGTTTGACTTGTAAATCATGAAATACATCATCAATAACTTGAGAATTCCTGACTTGACATTTTATCAAACACATGGTGGGTTCATCATACTTGTTCAAAATCATGCAATTCAAGAGTGAAATAAGATGAGTAAATTTAATGTAAATCAACCCACCAACATGTAGTAAAACCCTTATATAGGGTACCTTGAAATCCATTATAAAGGCTCATGATAATTCATAGTTTCATAGCTCAAAATATGCATAGTCTCAATAGACAAAATCAATTCATGGTATAAGCTTGAAATAGATATTCATGCATAATCAATCAATAGATCATAGAGCTCCAACATAATTTATGTTCATAATATATGATAAGAGATACACATAGGTAATACGACTTGAAAACATGCTATTTTCATAAATAGGGAAGGTTGGGCTCCATGGGTAAAAAGGACCCAATGGATGAAACCCATATACCTTAAGCCTTGAATTCTTAGAGGTAAACTTGAAGTAGTTTTAGAGCTTGCAATGAACACTTGAGTTCCAAAGTTGAGCTTGAGATCCTTAGATTTGAATGAGAGAATTGATAGAGCCTTAGAGGGGTTTGAGAGAGGGTTTTGAGAGATATAGAGTTGAAAAGGGGCTAACTATGAGTGATTTCACACTTAAGTGGGCATGGGAAAATGACCCTAATGCCCTTGTTACATAGGAAAAACTAAGAAAATGTTGTACAGGTTCACGTCTAGTCTGCGATGCGAAGGGGAAATGGCACTGCTCTATGCCCCTGGTGCATCGTGGCCAAGGCGTAGATGCTTCTGGAAATCGAAAATTAGCAAAATTTATTTTTCACTATGGGTCCTCTAAATTCTGGTTCCTACTCAATTTTCCCCCAATCAAGAATATGAAGTCATATTTTTTAGATCACGCATGAATTTTGAGATATATAGAAATACAATTATGGGCACTCCGAAGCACATTTTGAGGTGTTTCAGATACTAAGTTAGGGAATCATGGGGAACACAATACCCTAGATTTTCTTCATATTAGTTTAAACACTTGTTTTAGTTTAGCATTACTTTCACTGTTACTATCAAACTCTCCCCTTTAGGGAGATAATTTGGTTAATAACCCAAACTGCAACATTAAATTCTTCTAAATCTACCATATTCCCTTGGGTTCGGCCCTAACCTTGGTTAGGTTCTATATCTTGACAACGACCGTTTTAGCATCAAAAAGGAGGTGTATCTCAGGCGACATCTTGGCCTTATTGGAAACAATCCCCTTTTGTACCTTGGAATCCACCATTATGATGAGTTCTTTTGGGTATCCTACTTCTCCTCTTTCTAAGCTTTTCTCCTTCAAGTTGCTCAGCATAAGTCATGAGCCGAGACAATTTTATATCTCCTATGAGCATAATGGTGCAGTATTTTTTATTACTCAAGTAGGATACTCTCAATAGTGCATCCTTGCCCTAGGATTGGCGTCAGTGCATCCTTGCCCTAGGATCGGCATCCAAGTGAGAACCATACTTTAACAGGTTTCGAATTTAAGGGAATACTCCCTAAGGCTCATGGATCCTTGTTTGAGGTCCATTAAACTCTGTCATATTTGCTTCCTTTAGCTCCATGGGAAAGAAATGGTTGAGAAAGGCAGGCTTGAATTCTTCCCAAGATATAGGCTCCCCATTCCCTCTCTCCCTCTCCTATTAAACAGACCACAATCGAGCAAGGCCCTTTAGTTGATAGGTCGCTAGTTCCGTTTTCTCTTCCAAGCTTACCCCCATAATGTCAAGAACTCTGTACACTTCATCAATGAATTCTTAGGGTTCTTCTTCAACTTTAGAACCATAGAACTTCAGGGGATTCATTCTTATGAAACCCCTCTCCCTTGAGGAAGGGGTAGGAGCATGAGGAGCTTGAGCTCCTTGGTTGGTGTCACGCCCAAAGTCCCATTAGGGTGGACTGGCACCCGTTGCGGATAAGGCTCGGGAGAACCAACCTGTATCCATGTGCTTTCTACACATATTATAAAGGATTTCTATATTTGACATGCCTTCAAGAAAATAAACAGTGATAACAAGCTGAAAGGAAATGCATTTGGCTAGGCCATTGGGGTCACATTGTCTAAAGTACGAGACATGAACACACTTTAATTTACATAGTCTACAAAGCCTCTAGGTAAGGAAAAGTATCTAACAAGGGTCGGGATAGGCCCCGCCTCGGCTAACTATACAACACAAAAATATAAGCTCTAGACACACAAAACTTTGAAGCAACCTGGAGCTTGGTAACAGCAGTTGGATATCCTGTACCCCTACTGGGAGATCTACTGACACATGTACTTGCAGCATGAAATGCAGGTCCCCCATAAGGGACATCAGTATGAGATAATGTACTAAATATGTAACGAATGAAACATTGTATATGAATTAACAATTTAAATGAAACTATGCACTAGTGTAGGATAAGAGACCACCCTTAGTTATACTGTGGGATCATGTACTTTATGTTCTTTTTATTACTTTACCTTTACTGTATAATCTGTGCACAGAGTAATACAAAATGACCAGCTGATCAGTGATAAATCTATATTGGGATTGGCCCTAGCTAGGCTTTTCCTTTCACCCCTTGGGCTACCCCCCTTGATAGGATCGACCCTAGCTAGGTGATTCTTCCAGCCCTCGGGTTACCACCCATCAACAAGCAATATATTTTACCTTTCAATTACCTTTGAGATGCTTCTTTTGGTGGTCACAGTATTAGAGCGGTAGGACTATAGATGTAGCATATGACATGTAGATAATCATACAAGACAAGATGACAATGAAAAGAGTACGTTATACAAATAATGAAATGCGTATGAGATGAAACAACTCGTGAACTTCATTTAGCAACAAGAACCCATGTAACTTGGTATCCACATATATATGCAGATTTGAAGGTGACTATAAATGGGAGTATATGAACATGTGAAAGAGTGGAGACACGATTAATAGTTGTGTTGGAGTTGGTAAGACCTTCATGTGCCAAGGAGGGATCTATCTTTCATGCCAAATAATATGAGCTCAAATAGCCTTACATACCTCGTTGTACGACCTCTCTATTACCTCGAGATAACTTTTCCTTTCTCTAAATATATATCTACAATATAGCAGGTGATAACACTAGCATTAGCAGTCAATAGATATATCTTGGCAGCCCAATCTCATCAAAAAAACAACATACTGGTAGCAAGCGTATAATTATAAACTCGAGCATATTCTTTCAACCTTTCCACCCCTAATCATATTTTCTAATACACATTCTCATATACATATCATGTGTAGCCTATTTTAATGTTATAATAGTCTTACAATATCCCACAAAGTACAACACATAACAATTCTACATAACATACAAATAGGCGGCATAATGTTATGTCCCTTCGCCACATTCTGAAGTCGACAATCCCAAAACTATTTCAACATTACCCAAATTGTCCTCAACCCATCTATACATAGAAATAGCCCTAAAACAGTCTTAGAATAGTATGAAAGTAGTCATGAAGGACGTGAGGCAATAGCCTTCAATCCATCAGCCCACAAGTTCGTACTAAGAGTACAATTGCGATATCCTATAAGAACTCACTTTTGCGGACTGTAAAAGTGGTGCAGCAGCTTAGTTACATCACTAACAATCTATACCTTGCTAAGAACATAAGTCTTACTCCATAGTTCATCCAACCAAGAAGAGAAAATCCTCTTGACTAACAAGAAAAGTTCACAACAATCTTTAGGACACATGCTGTCCAAATTTTTCAGCATATACCTAACCAACATAGTTTCTTGTTTTTTTTCATGAAGAAACCTTACTAAACACACAAATATAATCACTTACCTTTACCTTCAAGGTTGAGGGCATCCTTAAGAACCCTAAAAGCTTCTTTTGGCTGCTTTACAAAGCCAAGAAAGAAGAACAAAGAAGCCTTGTGAAAGCTGAAATTTTCCAACTCTAAGAATGAATAAAATTCGCTGCTTGTAACCCCTTTTAAAGGATTACTTTGGCCGACTTTATTTTACCTTTAAATCCTTATTTTATCAAGTTGGTAAGGTACCATTTTTTTCCCTTTTACTTGCGCCTTATTGGGTTGCGAACGAATGGCCTTGGCTGCCCATTTTTCCCCTTTCTCTTAGTTAATTTGGGCCTAAATTATTAAAGAAATTGTTATGTATTTGGTCTATTTTAATATTCTTCTTAGGCTGAAAATATAGTCCATTTATGATGCTAAAACATGGGCTAAAATTACACCCTTAACACAGATTTTATTCATAAGCGAACTTGGACAAATTTGACGTCGATCCTCGTCTCCGTTTAGCTAGCAATTTAAGCTAAGCAAGTAGGTGACTCACCTACTAGCTTCCTAAGTCCTACAAGCACCTC